>JH720045.1:0-182239 GCA_000231845.2 Tetrahymena malaccensis 436 | reverse complement strand
GCATTGTAGTCTGTGCAATTAGGAACATCACATTCACTATTAGCTAAACATTAAGCATGGCAAGTACCATCCTTTAAGTAAAAACCTCCTCTGCAAGTTTTACAAGAATTATCAGCGTTATAATCAGTACAGTTTGGAATACTGCATTCACCATTTGCTAAACATTAAGCGTGGCAAGTACCATCTTTAAGGTAAAATCCTCCTCTGCAAGTCTTGCATGTTCCATCAGCGTTATAGTCAGCGCAGTTTGGAACTGTGCTTAAGCATGCAATAGATGCAAGCAAAGTTAATAATAAAAGAATTGTATTTTTGCTCATAAACAACAAAATTTTGATTTTTCTAATTGATTAAAAAAATATAAAAATCAATAGAGCTTAGATTAGGTGAAAAAAAGTGTATAGATCTAATATTATATCTTTTTCATTTTCCACAATTAATTTCTTGAGTTAATAATTAAATATTAAATAATTTGTAAAAGAATTTTAAGAATAACGCTCCTTAATTAATTTATGTCATTATTTTTTTGAGGAAGCTAAAAGATGATTTGATAAATAATTCTAGAAATAATGTAGAAATTTTTATCTTAAATAAAGAAAAGAACAACTTAATTTACAATTTCAAAAAACTTACATTTTATTAATCTTTTTAAAACAAAATTGACAATTAATAATTAAGATATTTACATACAATTATTAATTCTCAAGTTTTTAAATTTTTTTCTACCTTTTTTTTGTTTAAAAGCTTTATATTTAACAGAAATAATTCATCTTATTATAATTTATTATATTAATTAGAAAATACAAAATAGTGTAATTTTTTTTAAGTTAATATTTATTATTAATTAATAACAAAATTCATTTTTTATGTGAGAATCTATTAATGAGCATTTAAAATTAAAAATAATTCTATTTAAATTATTTGAATACCATCTTCAAAATGAATAGAATTTTAAAAAATATTTTAAATAAAATATATAAGTTTATTTTTTTATCTTATATTCATTTTCTTCTTTTAGTATCAATATATAAAAAATATATTTTTTAATTCCATAAGCATAAGATTTTCTTCTAAATTATTTTTTATAATATAAAATGATTTTTAAACTTAAAACTGTAAAGTCATTTTAAACAAAATAAGAGAAAAAAATGTGTTATAAAATGATAAAATTTTTTGATTAAATCTCTTTCTTATTTTTTATTTTGTCAAAGTAAATGTTATCTCAAAGATAACTGATATTTTTTAAAAAGCACTTTTATTTTAAAATGCGTGTAGTTAAATTATTTTATTTACGTAATATTCTAAAGTTTTTAATTTTACTTATTTTATATAATTAAATAAATTAGAATATAACACCAAAGAGTTTCTACAAATATATATTTGATTGAGTTGAATTTTATTTGAAATGAATATATTAATCATAAATATTCTAAAAGGGATTTTCAATCCAAATATTCAATAAGTTAAAAAAAATAATTTTTTAATTAATTAAATTAAATTTAATGAATTTATTAAAACATTTTAAGATAAATTTAACATAATTTAATTAATAAGCATTTAAATTGTATGTCTAGATTTAGAAATTCAAAGAATAAATAGATAAATATATCGATAATAGAAAATAATAGCTGTTATCTATCGAATGGATGAACAGCTAACTGGTATAAATTTTTTCAAATATTTATGAATGAATGATTGATTTACTTGCTTGCTTGTATTTCTACTTAAGTAAAGATTTATACAATTTAAAAAATACTAAGAAATTGTTTTCAATTTATTATGCTATTTTTTTTTTTGCATTGTTTTAGGCTAAGCTAAGGCTTAACAGTATATATTTTGGATGGAAACAAATTGAATAAATCAATCTGTTTAGTTTGAATTATAAGAAAGATTTATTCTGAAACAAATAAAAAATAAATAAATAATTGAATTAGATAAACTAGGTTTAAATATAAATAATAGCTTTTTTTGATGAATCATTCATAGCTAGGTAGCTATTCTCCTATACTACAATCAAATAAGTAGTTAACACGTTCTTAGTACTAAGAGAATAAAAATATTCCAAGCTCAAATCCAGTAAGGAAAATTCAATATGATTAGCCTGCTTCAATTCATTTAATGAAACCTAAGGTAGATCCCTCTTAGTAAATATACTACTTTGCAAATATAACTCCTTAACAAAGCAATCCAAACAATAACTCTTCATATATGACTTACTAGAGTAATCCTCCTGCAACCGCATCGAAGAGTCCTATTTCTAAATCTAGGTAGGTTACTCCTTCAAGAACTCCACTAAGAAATAACAATCAACAAAACACACCTAGCAATAATGGTCAGAGTGCTTACTATAATACAAACAATAGCCAATTACCTACCAATAATGAAAATTTAGACTCTATTAATAATAATATGAGTTAATTATTAGAGAGAGTGGATAACTTAGAGCAACAGTTTGAATAAGAAAAGCGTTAATCTCGCTATATTAGTAGTAGTAAATATTAATCATAGCCTCAGTAGGAACAGGAAAGAGTTAAACATTCTAAAAACAAAAACAACAATAGTGGATTTTTTTCATGTGTGAATTAAACTCATGATGAGACACCCTAGCAATAAGTAAACTTAAATGATGATTCCATGCAGATAAGATATCTTGAATCAGAAGTAATTTTAAATTTTATAATTATATCTGCTAAAAAATTAGGAATTCAAAATATAAAAAAGTTTAAAATATGTAAGTAAGATAAGCCTTTTTAATCAAAGTTTATTGTTAAGGATATTATTTTAAAATATTTTTGAAGTTAAAAAGTTTTTTTTTTTTGAAATTTATGCTTTATTTTAAATTAAGGTTATGAACTTAAAGCATGAGAGGAAGGCAATTTAGTAAGAGCATGAATAAGAAGTTAAAAATTTGAGAAACGACTTAAATATTCTTTAGTCATAAGTAGAGGAATTAAAAGCAGCTAAGATGTAGAAAGGTATTAATGAAGAGATTGAGTAATAAAATGTTTACAAGCTATTAGAATTAGAAAAAAAAAACTAAGAATAAATATAATAACTGCTTTAGTAGAGAGATTTAGAAATCAATAAATTAAAATAAGTAATTGCTTAACAAAATGCAGACTTAGGCTAAAAGCTTAATGAAATGAACAGTAGAAATGCAGAACTTTAAAAATAAAATATAGAACTCGCATAAAGATTGCAAGAAATGGCTAATATTGGATAGCAGATTGATTATCTAAACGATTAGATAAAAAAGAAAAATTAAGAAGTATAAAGTCTCAAATAGAGCAATGGCTAATTAGAAGAATAAGTTTAGCTCCTTTAAAAAATAAATGAAAGTTTGAAGAGTAATTAGGAAAATAATCAAAAGTTTAAAGAAATTGAATAGCATTGTCTTGTTCTTGCAGGAGAGTTAGATAAAATGAATCAACTTATTTCACAAAAGAATTAAGAAGTTCAGGCTTTGTAAAATCTATCGGAGTTGAAAAATAAAGAAATTTAAAATACCAAAAATGAGAATATCATATTAATGGAGAAAATAGGAAATCAAAGCAATCGCATCAAATAACTAGAAAAAGAATTATTTGAATAAGGCAATAAAATGAAAATGTATAGTGATGAATTAGATAAGTTATAAACTGCTATTCAAACGTAGACCAATGATACTATGAGGGTGAATGAGAAGATAATTAAGGAAAATGGTTAGTTGCAAAACGCTATTTCAGAACTTAAAATACAAATAAATAAATATGAAGCTGAACAGATTCGCTTATAAGGTGTCAATTAATAATTGACTATTGTGGCTTAGTCTTAAGAATAGAAAATAAAGGAACTAGAACAATCAGAGTATTTAAATTAAGACACACAAAGGTAAATAAAAGAACTGTAGAACTAAATTTCTCAAAAAAATAACGAAATAGCACTTAAAGAATCAACAATTAAATAATTAAACGACAAATTAAATGACTTAGAAGCAAAAAGCCGACAAAAAGTAGATGATTTAACACAGTAATATTAATCGTTGATTAGGGATAGTGATAAAACATAAGAAATCTAAACTCTATAAAAGCAAATATTCGATCTCAAAAACTATCAATAAGTAATGAAAAGTAGGTTTTTCATTTTATAATTTATTTAATTTAAAATTAAAGAAACTGTTAGAGGACAACACAAAGCTTGCTTTTGAATTGGATTAACTTGCAAAGAATCAGCAGCTGGAAATTAACAAATAACTTGTAAATTTAAAATAATTTTTTAAAATAAAATTATAATAAATTTTGTTATATTAAATAAATATAGGAATAACTTGAAAGAAATTTAATGGCTCAGAACATGAAAGAAAAAGAATAACTTTTATCACAGCTTAATTCAGTTAGAAATTAACTTTAGATAGAGATGGTATTTATATAAGAAAATGCATTTATTTGAAATTATTTAAAATCTTAAAGGAGAAGAACAGAGAACTTCAGTCTGAAATGAGTTTAAACGAATAAGTAAATTCTAATTGAAATTTATTTCGAATATAAATTAAATTCCACATCTTAAAACAAAATAATAAGGTTAAGAAATCAAAGATTTCCTAAAATGAAGATTTGCTTAAAAAAGAGAAGGAAAACCTGGAGAATTAAATAAAAATATTAAACGCAGATAAGTTTGATAATGACTAAAAAATAAAAAATTTATAAAGAGACAACAATGAGCTCACAAGCGCTTTGAAATAAAGCGATTAAATTATATAAGTCCTTTAAAATTCTATTGAGGAGTCTAAAAAACACACCTCTCATTCATAAAAGCAAGATCAAGAACTTAAAAAGAGTGAAGAAGAAAAAAAGAAACTCTAGCAGGAGAACGAAAACTTAAAAAAAGAAATTGATCTGCTTAGATAATAAATTAATTAACTTAACAACACAATAGTTTATAATGAGCAAGAAAAGAAACGTTTATCTCAAGATCTTGAATACAAGCAAAATGAGCTTTAAAGATTGCAACAAAAATATAGAGATATGGAAAATGAATTAAATAGTAAATTATTAGATGCATAGAATGCTATAGAGTAGAACAAGAGAGACTACTAAGACATTGATGATCTCTTAATAGAGCACAATGCTGAAAAGACCTCTCTTGAAACTCATATCCTTAAATTAAAGAGCTAGGTTAATGAATTAGAGTAAGAAGTTATTAGATTAACTCAAGAAAATAAAATTTTAGCTGCTTAAGGAGTGGAACGTTTAAATATGATTGAAAATTGGAAAGTAAATTAAATTATTAATTTAAATTTAATAAATAAATAATATTTATTTTTAGAAATCTAACTCAACTCAACCTATATACGGAGGAGTCAATGGTGAGCTTAATCAAAAGATTTAAACTTTGGAAGAAAATTTATTGAAAGAAACACATTAAAAAGCTTCTTTGCAAAATTAATTAGTAAAATATGAAGAAGATTTAAAAAATCGAGAAAAAGAAGTTACAGAATTGTATAAGTTAATTGAAAAAAGAAAGAGCGAATAAGTTGGCTAAAAGAGTATTTCAGAAGAAGTGAAATCAGAAAATGAGAAATTGAGAGAAAAACTGAAGTAGGCTGAAGCAGAAAATCTTATAAAAACTGAATATTATGATCGCTGGCTGCTTGAGAATGATGAGCTGTAATATTAAAATAAAATAATAAATTAACTGACTTGATATTTTATTATTAAAAGGAGAAGACAAGTTACTTATTATAAGGAACAGTTAAAGAATGTTGAAGAAAGCATCAGAGTCAAAAGTATGTAAATAGATGAAAATTTGAGTGAAGTTAAGCACTTGAAGAGCAAGTATGAAGAAGTAATAAACGAATCAAAATCTCATAATTCTCTAAGCCCCTATTCATTTTTAAGGAAAGAAAATCAAAATTCCTTCATAAATGCAGTAATCTTTCATTTCAACATTTCACAAATTGCTTTTATTAACAATTTAATTTATAAAAGGATAAAGAATAAAACTAGCCTTTTATCAGCAACAAAAGCAGTATATTAGACTAAGGAGGAAATAAACACTTTTTATCAAATTATATTATAAATGATTTTAACAGTGCATTTACAACTCCTAACAATGGAAGCATAGTTAACACTCTAAATAATCCTCCTTCAATTCCTTTGTCTAGCACAAGTAATCCTGCTTACAGTAATATGAGCACAAACAATTACAATAGCAATCCAATTAACATTTAAAATAACATATAAACCCCAAATAGTGATATAAATAAAAATAATGAAGTAAATAGCCCTTTCACAGCTAATTTAAATAGTGATTACAAAATGAAACCATAAACTTTTGCACAAGAATCTGAAAAAAAATCGCCAATCAATGTATATGATTATTCTTCAGCAACTACAACAAGTGCAGCAGCAGGTCCAGGAGTAGGTTATGCTACTACAAAGAATAGTAGTAATAATTTGTTATAACCAGGTGAAATCTAAAGATAAAGATATAACAGTAGCTATGAACCCAGTCAACCTTAATATAAAAATACAAACATAAAATTAAATTATGATTCATATAAATTTTAATGATCAAAAAAGGCAATATTATAATTATAAATGTATATAAATAATAATCTAGTATTTTTATAAATAATTTGAGTGTTTTTCTTTTAAAAAATATATGTATAAATGATAATAAATTAATTCTTTATGAAAAACTTTTATCCTAATTATTTTTTCTACAAATTAAACTGTAATGAGCTAAAAAAATATTGTTTTAGATTAGTCTGCAAATTGAAGTGGTTGAATATTTATTTTGCTTGAAAACAAATACAAATTTAAAATGTATTATTTATTTTTAAGTAGCAAAGCAAATGAATGACTAAAAATTAATAAATTAAAGTATCTCAGTTTATCTATCTATTAATCTTTGTGTGCAAATAGAAATTTGACAATTAATCTATATATTTGAAAGATATATTTACATATATATCTTTTTATAAGCGAAATAAAAAAGATAAATTATATTAAAAGCATATAGGATTGATTATTTAAAGCCAAGATCAAATAAATGAGTAAAAAGCAAACTAAGACAATTACAAACCCATTAGTAATACATTTTGATGATAGAATTAAGCCCTTTTGATTTTTATAGTAAAATATGAATATAAATTTAAATTATTTTATTAATAAAGACTACCATCTTTGGTTTCTTGTAGAAATAGGTTCGTGTTCAAATATGGTTATTTGAAAATACCGAAATTAAGCTTGAAGGAAAGATTATTGTAAACAGATAGATTTTTTTATAAATAGATGAAAAAGATTAACTATTTTTTATCAATAAAGGGTTTTGATGAATATATGAATATGGTTCTTGATGAAACTTCAGAAGTGTAATAATTTTTTTACTTCTTAATCATAATATATTTGATGATTATAAAATTTTAGCGGCTACCAAAATAGCATCAAGCATTATTTTATAAATCTTTGTATTTATGAATGTTTATTTAAAATATAGAGATTGCAAGACTAACTAAAAAAGAGAAATCGGTAGAATATTATTAAAAGGTGAGAATATAACGCTAATAAGGAATCTAGAGTAATTATTTTTTATTCATTTTAAGATTAAAAAGGCATATTTGCAAGGAGTTTAAAGATATAAATAGATCAATCAATTAATTAATCATAAATTAAATATTAATTTAAAATATATTTTAATATTTAAAAGTGAGGTGGTAATGTGAGTATAGTATTTATTAGCAGGAAAAATCCTTGATAAATACTAGATAGATTAAAAAGGTTTTAGTTATAAAATAAGAAGTCAACAAATAAAAAATACATTCATGTTCTTATTTATAGCTCTATTCAAACTAGTAATTTTATTTTTTATATTTGTACAGCTTTTTTAAACAATTTTTCAAAGGCGTTATTTAACTTTAAACATTTAGTAATTTTAATCGAAATAATATTTTAATAGTTATTAAAAAATAGAGTTAAAAATCAATACTTTAATGAAAATTCAAAATAAATTAAATTATTTCTTAAAAATAGCTAAAAATCATTTTTAAATTAAAATATCAAATAAATTTGTTTGTGCTTTTATTTTTCAAGTTATATTTTACTTTAAATTTATAGGATTTAAAATAGAATTTAAAGAAGATTTTCAAATGAAAAGCAAAAACAACTAATTAATAATAATGAATGCATGAGCTTAAAAGTTGAATATGAAACGAATAGATTTCACTTTTCATTTGAATAAAATTGGTATTGTTTAAGTATCAGGCGCAAATAATTAGTTTTTAAAGAGTAATAAATAGCTTAATGATAGTATTTTGTTTAAAAGTGTCAAATTAAAAATTTTGATTTGATATAATGAAAAATTTTATATGTTTTTAATAAAGCTGCCAGTCTGCTTGCTGTTGCTGTACTTCTTATTTTATATGTGAAATTCCTATTTATTTATTTTGAAACAACATTCCAAGCATTATAATTAAATAATAAAAAGAAACTATCTTGTTTTTTTATTACTTTAGTTAACTTAAATAAGCAAGAAACAAAACAAAAAATAAATAGAAAAATAAATATCATTTATTTAAGATAATCAATCAAGTAGAAATGCTATCTATGCAAACCCAGAGCTAACTTTAAAATAATTCAATAGTTAAAAATAATAATAGTAGCGCATTAAATGATAAATACTCAGAGCAGGAGTATTCAAACTATATTGATTCCTCTGATGTTGTCATTTAGATCTATAAAAACTCCTCTGCTGTTGGCTTAGAAAAGTATTTTTTAAAAATAGAGGAGTGGCTTGATAGACCTTTAAATTCATAGGAAGAAAATAAGCCATATGTGATAGAGGCAGATGAAGGTGTAGGTAAAAAAACTCTCCTTGTCAAGTGGATGGAATATCATGAAACTAAAAAGAAAAAGGTAAATCTTATCAAATAGCTTTCCTCTACAAAATCTACCTTTTGAGCTGTTTTCACTGAAACATAATTAATTAATTTATTTATTTAAAACGTTTATTTCATGATTATGAAAACATAATATGAGATGCACTTTAAATGAATAATAAATTGAATAAAAATCTAATTAAATTTTTTATCCTCATAGCTAATAATTGTTTTAAAAAATATATAATAGAGATATCCAGATATAATACTTTCACATTTTGCTTCATCGGGAGGTAATAATGCTAATTACTTCTTTGCAATTTATAGAATCCTCAATAAGCTGCGTGTAAATTATTTAAAAAAATTATATAAATAAATTATTTTAAGACATAATTTAATGGTATGTAAAGGATAACTTACTTTGGTTTTTAAAAAATATTTTTATGAATTATTTAAAAATGACTGACTATTCTAGTTACAAAATTGTGAATTAAAAAAAATAAATCTTATTACTCAAAAATAAAATAAAAAAGAGTTATAGTAATTTAATAGATAAAACTCTCCTACTTACTTTTTATTGATTTGTATTCAAAAAAAATTATTTTTTACTTATTAATTTTTAATTAAAATTAAAGGAAGCTTTAGATATTTAGCAAAAAGTTGAATTGTTAGAAGAAAAGCTTAGAAAATATTTTTCATATTGGCTAAATCATTGCAGTGATAAATTAGAAAAGCAGCTTAAATATGGAGAAAAGGTTAATTATGATAAAGTTATTATAATCATAGAGGGTATAGATCAGTTCATAGATTAACAATACAACAAAGAAGCAAATGTAGCATTCTGGCTTCCCAAATTTTTCCCTGAGCATATTAAATTAATTGTCACTTGTGACAAGAATTCATAGGCTAATTCTTATTTGAGAAGGTATATTTATTATTTAATTTAGACAGTATTACTAATTAGTCTTTTTATAGTATTGGATGTGACATTTTGAAGATTCCTGTAGAAGTTAGCATCGTATAGAATATGATAGACAGACACTCAAAGCGCCAGTTATTTATAAATGACACACTTAAGGAGAAGCATATAAATTTCCTCAAAAATTTTGATGAAAAATGCAAAAACTAAAGTTTTTATAAGATTTTTTTGTGTTCTTTGTTACCCTACCCTGTAGATGATATCATCACCTTGCAAGACATTCCTGAAGGAACTTTTGAGAAGATATTTGAAAAGCTTGATTATGATAAGTTAACTGAAGTTAAAGATTTCAATTAGCTAATCGAATTTATTTTGGATTTCTACTCTACTTCTTTAATGAACAAAGATAAATTTATTAAGTTACTCAGAGTATTTACTCTCACTTAAAAGGGGTTAACAATTGAAGAAATTATGGGAGTTACCTTGATAACAGAAGATGAATGGAAGGTCTTCCTTGCCTGCTTTAAAGTTTTCGTGTTAAGCTATAAGGGTATGTGGATTATGAATAACGATGCTCTTAAAAAGGTAATAAATGAGAAATTTAAATTAGACCAAGCTCAACTGAAAAAGTTACATGATGAGATAGCCTAGATTTTGGGTAAAATAACATCTAATTCCATTCGTAAATTAGAAGAACAGACATACCACTTATTTATGAGTAAAGACCATTTCAAGCTAAAAGAAATTATATCAGCAATAGAAAACTTTTTGCTACTTTTTAATCCAAATAACAAATATGATCTCTGCCGCTATTGGTAGAATTTAGAAGAATAAGGTTTTGACCCTGTCATTGAATATAACAAAGCTATTGAGGGATTTGAAATGCATTACCATCCTAGTAGTTAAGATGTATTTAGAATTATTGTTTAGATTTCAAGATTCTTAAAAGAATTTTCAGATTTTGAAACTTACTTTACTCCTGAGTTTCGTCATCCACCCGTAAAGGGAACATACGAAGAGTTAGATGACATAGGTTTATTGAGAGAGCTTTTAGGTTTACAAATTTTTACACCTACAGAAGCTGAAGAAGGAGATAAACCTATCGATTTAGATAAATTTTAGCGCACTCCAGAAGAAAAGATTGCTGATAAAAAGGAAAAAATGAAACTTAAAAATAAAAAAGAGTCTACCTTAAAAAAGAAAAATGACTAAGATGACCCTTATGGCGAAACACAAAAATCCCAAAATAACCAATTAACTTAAAAGAAAGAGAAAAAGCCTAAAAAATTCATGATTCTATCAAAAATAGAAGCTTTGAATGTTGACATACCTAGCTCACGTGAATAGTTTAGAAAATTTTATGAAAACCAAATTAAAGAAATTATGAAGCAAAATAATCAAAATCACACAGAAGAAAATGAAAACGAAGATGGAGATGAAGAATCTTCTAGTTCTGGCGATGAAGATTCTGAACATTTGGAATTAAAAACAGAAAATTAGTAAATTAAATTAATTGAAATTTATTTTTCTCATTTCTCAATTATAAATAATTTTAAAACAGGAATGGTGGCATGCCTAGCTTTATTGATAAAGATAAATCAAAGAAAAAGAAGAAAGCTCATCCTTAAGTAATTACCCTAAGTCAACTCAGAGAATCTTACTACTTAAAAGAGAGGTTGCCAACAAATTATTACTATAAAAGATGGCTTTGGGTATAGTTTCCATGGGCATGTTTATCTTTAAAATGTGATTACTCTGCTAAGCTAAAGGAGTGCTTTTCATCACCTATTGAATATATGAGTGTAAAGAAAGAAAAGGAGTTTACTAAATAGGCTTTAAAAATTGCTATTGAAGCAAAGCTGAAAAAATAGATGATGTACAAAAAGTAAAATATGAGTGATTCTCAATCTATGATTAAGCCTATTGGCGGTGGAGATTCTATTCTAATAAAAACTAATGCAAGTTATTAAAATCTTCCTTCTTTAAATACAAATAGAAAAACTAAATCGTTACTTAATTAAAGTAATAGCTAAAATATCAATATAGGATAGAGTAGTCTCCAACCTAATAGCAAAGATGGTACCTAAAGTATAACCATGAAAAGAAATTTAAGACATTCTAATGGATAGTCTCCTTTCTATATTACTGATGAGTATCTAAATTAAAATACTTTAAATAGAGAGCTCGAAATTACTCATGCAAATACTACAACCGGAGCTGGAGCTCATAATATCAATTTGAATCAATCGTAAACCTACAACCTTCAAAATACATCTAAAATTCTTGAAAAAAGCAGAGTTTTCAAAGATAAAAGTAGATTTTTTGATCCTATTTCTAGTATTTAAGACTCATAAAATTTATCTACTATACTTCCAAGACTAAAGTCAAACATAGCAACTCACTCAAATAAAGAATTATACTTACTCGAGTAATAAGCACTAGAAATGAAGAAGGAGCTGGATCATTTGATTCACACAAACAAATGTTTAGCTAAAAATTTGAAGGAGTTAAAAGTCCATGAACATATTTAGCATAAATATGGCACAAATCCAGAGAAAGTAGATGATGCTCAATCAAGAGTAATAATTTATTTATATTTTATGTAAATAATTTTTAAACCATTTTTGATATCAATTAAAATAGATAATGGACCTTGAAAAAAATATTTCTGAGACTGAAGAAAACTACTTACTGGGGCTGATGTAGATAGAAAGACTAAGAAGCATTTTAAAAATTTGTGAAGACAACAAATAGCAAAACGAAGATTGGATTAGAAATTTGAATATGCTCTTATCTAACTTCCGTAAAGTAATTAAGCAGGAACAAGAAGATATTAAGTCAATTAAAGAAGAATGCAATCAGCTTTAAAAGCTAAATAAGGAGTATGTTATTGTCTTTTAGGAAAAGATGGATGCTTAGAAAACACTTATCAATTAGATAAACATGTAAATTAAGAGTAAAGAAAAATTTGATTCTATGTTCATCAAAACAGACAACATGATTGAGTAAAGTGCCATAGAATAAGTTGAAAAACTAAAATCTGATCTCAAAGGTTAGGATAATCGTAAAAAATAAAAAGATAAATAAAACCAACTAGAAAAGAATTCAAAGCAAATATTAGAACAGCTAGAAAAAGCTGAGGCATAATATTAAAAGTTAAAACAAGTCATCGATATTTCTGATCCTAACTATGCAAGCTCTGAGAAATTTTAATTCTTATTATCTGCTAGAGAAAAAAGAGATGATCTTACTGCTATTGTCCTTTAAAGACAAGATGTTATTTCAAATTTAAAATAAAGACTCGAAGATAAGTAGAGTTACTTAGAAACTGTTAAAAAAGCTTATTCTTCTGTTTCAAAAGAATAAAATTTGTAAGAACAGAGCCAAAATGAAAACGAACAAAATAGTGAAGAAGGAGCCAACAAGGAAGATTTATCTGAGGAAGATTACCTATAAAAAATAGCAAATTTAGAAAGCCAATACGAAAATAAGCAGAGATAATATAATAAATTATAATAAGTTAGATTATCTGCTTCAATGACTATTTCTACTATTTAGAGAAAATTGTAAATAGAACAAGCAACTGATGTGCGTGGAACTATAGATTTCTCAGATGAAAGTATAATAGCAAACCTTGATGACAAAATGACAAAAATCAAAGAATAATTACCAGCTGAAGAGTATGAGACATTTATAAATGGTAAATATGACTTTTCTAAAGTTTATCGTAAATTAATTACAAATATTGGCATTCCCGATTATGAAGATGATAATGCAGATACCCTATCTAATAGAGAAATTTGAAGCAAAATACTAAAAATGTTATTATCATTATTATTTATTTTCATATGTTAAACTATTTTAATAAAGTACAATTTTATTTGATATTTACAAAAATATTTATCATTTAATCTTCATTCAAATTTATTGTTTTTTGTGTAAAAAATGTTTTATTCATCACCACCTATTTTTTTATCAGTTTAAATAAAGATTGAAAAACTTAATAAAAAAAGAAAATTTTTTTGTAGATTGCATTTATAGAGTTTTTTTGGGGGATTTATTGGTAACAGAGAATTAATTATCTTTCAATTAATTTTTATATTTGATAAAAATTATGAATACGCAATTTTATAATTGCCAAAATATATAATTATTTAATTTCTTTATAAGTATTTATTTATGATTTGGAAATTAATCAAGCAGATAAAAACAAAGCTAAGTAGATGATAAGAGATTTAAATTTTGAGGAAGATGTTAGGAAAGAGCAAGAAATTAAGCGGTTATTAATCGAGGATGAGATAGACTATTGGATAGGAAATCCTGTAGTTTAAATAATTCATGGATAGTTGATATTAGATAAGGATACATAGAATTCGTTAGTTTTTAATGCATCAATTGAAGATTTATTACTTCAGAGAAGATAGCTTATATTAAATGATAAAGAAAGAAATTATAATGCCCTAGTCGTTTTAGGGATTTAAAACTCTAAAAGTCCCTTAGAAATATGCGAGTTTTTTAAAGAACAGCAACACTCAGGCAATATTACTGAAATAAGAGTTATAAAAACAACTTCAAACATTATTTATGGGATGATATTATTTTTTTCATCAAGTAATCAAACAACAAACAATTAAGCTTATTTTTAACACTCTTTTCTTTTTCCGTTAATGGTTCCTCTTTATAAAAATTAGGTGAAACTTGTAATGAGTTTTTGAATAAAAATTTTGGTTAAAGATTCAATACTATAGAAGAAGATGTATGTATTTTAAGACCTATCAAGGCAATTACATTTAGCTTAGATACATATGATATTAAAAACGAAGAAGAGAGTTTACTTTTTTCAAGACACAATTCTAAAAGTAGTAGCTCAACAGCTAGCATAAACACCAATTCAAGTTCCTAATAAAGTAACAATTGCAGTTAGTCTTAAGCACAAAATGCTTAAAGTAGTGTTCCTTAGCAATTACCAACAAATATGTTATCTCTTACATATAATTTTATGCAATCTGATAGTAATTAAGTAAATCTTTTAATATTCTACTTGCTCTATCATACAAATTTATTTTTTATTTTTTAAATATCTTTGTTTCATAAATTTTTAAAGGTAATTAACTGTGCTATATGCTAGGAACAGTTGTTAACTCATTTAAAAGATCAAGACTCACCTAAAAAGTAAATGGTAGGAGGAAATAGCACTTTAGAAGATGATACAAATTCTTCTAATTTATTGGATCTCTCTCCTAATAAATAAAATTCTTAAAAGAAAAATATATAAGATTAAATTTTAAGTATTATGTGTGGCCACTACTTTCACTCAGCATGCCTAAGTAAGTGGTAGGATTCGATATGCCCTCTATGTAGATATCATTAATAACCTCCTGAACTTAGTTATTGCGATGTTTGTAGAAGCTCTGAAGCTCTTTGGATGTGTTTAGTATGTGGAAGCATTAACTGTGGTATGGAATTCATGACATAATCCCATGTGAAAATGCATTATGAAGAGACTTAGCATACATACTCTATGGAGATAGAATCCAAATTTGTTTATGATCATTCTCGAGATACATTCGTTCATAGATTAATGCAAAATTTAGCTGATGGAAAAATAGTCGAAATAGATTCAGCAAATAATATGAATGATTTGCAAAATTAATAAGAGTATGAAAAAGGGAAGAAGAGTTTAGATTCTCTAAAAGAATATGAAATTCAAATGAGTACTTGTCTTGAAGCTTAGAGGAAAGAGTACTAAGCAAAGTTATAGGAATTCAAGAGATAAAACACAAAGTAAAGATTTCTAAAAAAATCAAAAGATCATTTAAAAATTTTTATTAAGAAAATTATAGGCATAAGAGTAAAAAAAGACATAACTGATATTTTCTATAGAGCAAGAAAAAGAAATGTTGGCATCTGAAGAAAATCAATTAAAATAAGAAGAAGAAGATCTTAACAAATCAAAGTAGATATTTTTAATTTTAAGCTAGAGAAAAATAGATTTATAGAAAGAAGAAAATATACTTTCTTAAAAGCATTAACAGCTTGGATCATAAAATGAATAGTAAGAAGATACTTTAAAGAAGAAGCTATAAGCCATTCAGCAAGATATATAAGCTAAAATATAAGAAGTAATTCATATTGTGTTCATAAATTTATTATTCATTAATTTAACTTTAATTAAAACAAGATTAAAGATATTGAAAACCATTTAAAAGCAAATAAAAAGCTGAAGGAAATAGGAGAAGATACTAGCAAATCAGCCTTACTAGTACTAGGTTCTTCGAAAAATAATAACAAAAAGAAAAAGAAAAAATGATAGTTTATTATAAAAAATAAATATCTAATTTAATAAAAAATAATTCACCAAAATATAAAAAGACTGAAAACATTCAGAAGTATTTTTTTATTTTACAATTTAGTCAATTTTTTAATAAAATTTTGTTATTTCTGAAAAATATTTAAAATCTTTATTTTATTTGTTGGTAAAATTATTTTTAACACAAACTAAAATAAAAATTATTCTTTCAATTTTACAAATTCAACTAAATTTTCAAAAATTCTTTTTAAACAATTTATTAATTTTTATCAATTTCATTATGATAAATAATTAAAGTAATTTCTATTTATTTATTTAATTTAATATTAGCAAGATCTGCTAGCTTGATATTATTTTTAATCTTTTAGAAGTTAAAAGCTTTAAAATAAATTCATTGTAAAGTTAATTTAAAGATGTAAACATTTTTTCAAAAATTTTTACTTTATAAGCTTTATTGTTTTTTATAATAAAAAGTAGAAACAAGGATAATAATGTGATTATTGATGAATGTTTCTTCTACGATCTACATATTTATGTTATACATTTCGTATGATTACTTACTATAAATTAAACCATTATTATTATACTTAATCTCATATTATATGTTACACGTTCTAAATATGAGAATATAAAAAAAATACATCAATAATAAATATCTACAAAGATTTTTAAAAGATTACTCATTTTTTAAAAATTTTATCCCTAGTTCCTATTGAGTTAAGTTTTTAACCTATGCGTAGATTATTAGAATTTCTAAGTCCACCAAAACTCAGAGAGTTCTAAAAGCTATTTCTTATATCATTTTCTGCTAGTTAGTTTTACACATAAACTGTTGAGAATAACTTATTTTAAGCTTTTTCTGGTTTTATTTCTTAATTGTTTTATGAAATACCATTTTATTGACCATCAAAATTACTTCTTATTTAAATTGGAGCACTTTCAAATTGTTGTTTTTTAGTTTCTTAAAAATCATTAAAATTTGCTCCAAAGTTAGAAATTTTTGTGTTTTTTTGATATTAATTTATGCTATTTTGATTTGAGAAGTGTATTTTTCTGTGGGATTGCTGTGTATTACTCTAGCTTCTCCTCATAATTTCTCTAGATTAGCTTCTCTAAGACTCAGAATAATTTTTATTGTACTAGTTTATGTTACTTTATGACTGTGAATTTATACTTTAGGAGTTATACATATTTAAAATTTATGGGGCATACTCGTTATCACTAGGTGAAATATCAGCTTCTTCGTTTGTGAAAAAATTATTGTTCATTAAGTTTTTTTATTTTGAAATCAAATTTATTGATTAATTAGCCTTTAAAGAGTTAAGAAATTAACTACTTTTAGGTTTATCAATTTGGTTGCTGCTTTTGGTAGTATTTGGAAATAGACTATTTGACATAAATTTATTATTGTTAGATTATTATGATGTTGATTAATTTGATATTTATGATTAAGGGGTCGATACTGCATTTTACACTACATTAAAATCAATGTGTGAGTAAGGATCTTCTTTTACTTCTTTTTTATTAATTTTATCATAAAGCTCTTTCGCTTTTATCTCTTGACGATAGTTTTAGAATTCCATAAAAAAATCTAATTATTTGGGCTTATCATCTTTAATAAAATAATCTTTTGCTTGTTCTTTATATCTCATCAGAGAAGATGTCGTGCCTCTCGGAATTTTTTAAATAAATATTTATTATTGATCTGAAGTAGGATTTTTTTTGACGGGGCTACTTGAACCACTTCTTAAATTACTTTGACTTTACCTTTAATCTTCTTCTTCTTGCTTTATAGTTCTGATGAGGATTTTTTTCTTAAGCTTTTCATCTGAGTTAATTGCTATTTAAAGAGAAAACATATCTTTAGGCATTTTATTTATTTTAAATTCAGTCTATGAATGTTATTAATTGCTTCGATATATTTTATTCATAGAAAGAAACTTAGAAGATGAAGTTTAATCATGTAAATGGCCAGATGACATAATATCGCTACTATTGAATTATGAAAGCTAGGCAGCTTGTTCTCTCTTCATTTAATCTAACTCTTCTTTGAAAGCAGAATCTGGTCTAATTATACGAGAATAAACACTTTCAGGCTGAGCTCTTGTAGTTTGGATTTAAGCATTTTTTATCTTTTTATTTTATTAATTTTTTTAGTTCTCTTTTTATGGAGAGTTTTCGTTTTTGCTTTAATCTTCAGTTTTAACATTACTTTAAGATTAAAGTATTTCTAATTTAGTTAAGCTTTTAAATGTTAAATGGTAATCATTTTCACCTAAATTTAAATTTTTAGCAGATTAGAAAAATCCTGCATTATTTTCTGCTTAATTGCTTTAAATGTTTCTTTAACTCTATGCATTACCGTTAATTGGGATATGAGATAATGAATGGATATGATTATTAGTTTAATGACCCTACTTTGTATTTGATTTAGACTCGAATTGCCTTAAAGAATTAGTATGAAATTGATGAGTGGAGTTAGCTGTTTTGTCTAAGCTGTATATGCTAAAATTTTGTTGTTACTTTTAATTTTTTAGCTTTTCTTATTCTTCCTGCTATTCAATTAAATCAGTATTCCTTTGAATAATATCCTAAACCCTTTTATTTAAATATTCTTATCTTTACTTTACGTATGATTTTAGAGGCTAAATAAATTAAGATATTAATAAGGACTCCTTTTTAATCCTGTACACTATTGAATTATTCACACAAGAATAAACAGAATACTACCTCGATAGTTAAAAAATATCCTCATGACCAAAGATTTCTCCTTAGTTTACCATTCCTATTCTTTTTTCAACAAGTTCACCTCGAATGGTTATTTACTTCCTATAATCTATCTCACCACCTTTCATGATGTAAACATAATTGCAAGGTTCTCCATCAGAAAAAAGGTGCTAATTAAATTCTAAAGATTGCTCATTAAATTAGAAGGCAAATTCATTCAAAATGACTTTCTTTACTGCAGGAAAGCAATTTGCTAAAACGTGAAAGACAAAATTAATTTTTTCAGTTAATTTACTGAAAATACGCTAGTAAGCTTTACATGGTATTTATAATAAAAAGGAATTCTCACTGCAAACAACAGTGCTTTTAGAGCTCGTTTTCCTATTAGAATTTAAGTTACCTTCAGGTAAAGTGTCGAAGTTATGAAGTTCACCAAAACTCATTCCTGCTGAATAAGTATGAGTTTTTTTGAATAAACATTTATTGTTTTTAAAATATCTTTCTTAATACTTATTTTCTATTTTTAGTAATTACTCAAATTCTGTGCCTTAATAGAATCTAGTTGCTTCAGAATACATATTGCTCATGCTTTAGAGCTTAGACTACTTTTACTTGTAATCATCTGTAAAGTATATTTCTTCTAGAGATCCTGATTTTCTGGGTTGCTCTTTCATTCTTTAACTTCTTTTCGTTTACTATGTTTTGTCATCTTGAATAATTGCTAATGTCTTTTAGCTTTTTTAATTTTATCCTATTTGATTTTGTGTTGATGTCTGACCTGTTATTGTAGTAGTCGTCTCCCCTCTAGCAGAATCATTTCCATAGTAACCTTACTTTTATTAGCTGGCTTGTATTTTTTGCATCTCTAGTTATTGAATTTTCTTTTTTTCCTACAGCTCTAATTGATCTTTTTAAATTTGAGTTAATTATTACTTGTACTATCCTGCCTGCTACTCCCAATAAATCTCTTATTCTAAATCTCCCTCAGATTTCAACTAAAATTCTACAAACGATCCTCTCATTACAAAATATAGATTGCTAACATTATCGCCTTCATGAAAAAGAATTTTTCCTTTTTGTATGGGCCTGTATGTCACTTGTTAAACAAAATCCTCCAAATACGGGTATAAATAAAAGCACAGAGAAGGGTCTCTCATTAATGTTTTGAAATGATCTATTTGGCAAAGTCCATTCATTAGAATTTGCTTGCTATCTTTATTTTCAATAAAAGATCTATTTTCAAGTATTTTGATTGCTTTTTCAAGGACATCATCATTTAAAATAAGCTTTTGTGCCATTTTTCACCTACTTTTCTACTAATTTGAAGGATATTAATTTAAACTATTAATTCTATTATAATCCTTTTAATAATATATTTGTAAATTGATGTAAAGTTTATCTATAAAAGATCAATTGCTCAGCCTTATCTATCTTTTTTATTATAATTTAATGATAAATAATGTTGTATTAATATTTATTAACCTATATTTCTTTATTTTTTTAGTGATATAAGGCTATAAAATAAAAGATAAAACAAATCAAACATTTCAATTATTTTCTTTGTGAAGTTGCATATAAAGAAATAAATAAATAAATTACTTGCTGGCTGAGATAACTAAATTCACTCACATCTTTTGAAAATAAGCTGATTGAAAGATTTTTTATTAATTTATGTAAACCATCCAAATAATCAGCCAGAATCATAATAAAATAATTAAGTTTGCCTTCTTGATTTAATGTAATTATAACTATTAATTAAATTTCTAATTTGGCTAATAATATACTCTCAATTAATTATTAGACCAAATTTAAAAATTTACCTTAAGAGAATATATTCTAAAATATTTATAATTCATTCATTCATTCATTCTGACTTTTTCAAAATTAACATGTAAAAAGTCTACAATTTTTTAAATTAATTTTTAATGATTTTGTTTAATCAATTTAATTTGAATGACATATCTTAGATAAAATTTTGCTTTGTTTAATATCAAATCAATTTATGCAAGATATTTAAATAAAATTAATTTTTTTATATTTTAATCATAAATTATAATAAAAATAAAAAATTTAGAAAAAATTTTTTTAAATAAATAATATTGTTTTATTTTTTTGTTATTATGATGAAATTATTAATCTATAATTTTAAGTGTGCACAATAATACGATAGTCTTTTCTATAGAATTATGTTTAACTGAAATAATTATTTTAGCTTGATAGGATATTATTCTGAAATGTTTGCTATAAATTATATTTGTAGAATATTCAAATATGAATTTTAACTAAAATTCAAATCAAAAGAATAAATTAGTCGGTTTTTCACTTTTGGTTTATAATCTAATTGTATTTTGTTAAAACTCTTTGGCTTAGACAATTTAAAAATATTTTTCATTTTTAAGCAAAGAATTAAAAGATTTTTTGTTGTGTTTTCACTAGAAAATTAATTCAGAAAATAAGTATAATATCTTTCTGCTAGTATTTATTGATATAATTAGGAAGTAGTAGAGGTAACCAAATTCCGTTATTAATTAACAGAATATAGTTTAGTTTATATATTTATTTAAAATCTTAAGTAGGAATTAAAATTAGTTCTATCAATTATATTTATTTAATAATATGAACATTTTAAATAGTGAAAGTAGTGGTTCTAATTTAAACATATCTAAACCTAGTTACTATTAAGCTTATTTATCATAAGAAGAGGGTTTATATAATAGAGAAGATAATGCTTCACATAAATTTTATTCTTCTAAATACTAAGTTAGGCTTTTAGACTAGCTAAATGATAGAACATATGATAAAATAAATACAAACTTTTACTAAGATACAAAAATGCAAACTATTCAATAATTGTAAAATTAAGTAGAAAAATTAGTAGAAGAATTAAGAACTTAAATACATATTAATAAAGACATATTATATGAAAACGAGAGGCTACAAATAAAATACAGAAGATTGAAATAAATGGTGCTGGAATATATTTAAAACGATGAAACTGATACTGAGAGAATTTTTAATAATTATAACACTACTCTTGAAAAACTAGTCAGCTAATAATAAAAGCTAAAAGATGCATTAATTAATTCTGAAAAAAAGAAATACATCGATGTGAATAAGCTCTATGATGAGCGCACGCTAGAAGAATAATTTTAGAAAATTAAACAGGAAAACTCCTAATTAAAATAAAGGCTAGGAAGAACAACAAGAAATGATTTAAATTAGAATTAGATTAATAATTAGTATTATAAAGAGGAAAGATAAAGGACACCTTCTAAAAATAAAGAAAAAAATAAAATTTAAGATGCAAAAAATATTCTATCTAAATTAATGAATAAAGAAAATTTAGATAGATTATCTAAAGAAATAAATAATTAAAGGTATGTTGATCTGGATCAAAGTATTAATCATTTTTACAAAAACGATGAAAATGTGTATAAATATAGAGAAAAATCAAAAGAAGATTTTTAGAAATTAAATAAATCATAAAATAATATCAAAAACACTCCTAAAAAATAGAAGCCAAGATAAGACTAGCAATACCAAAGTAATAATCCAAAAGGTTAAGTTTTGTAAAATTTGTATTCTTTTGGGTACAGAAGTCCTCATAACAGTTCTTAAAATTCTGAAGATTAAGATGACTTAGTGAATTATAATACTAAATTAAATAAAAATGTATCTCACTTTCCTTAGAAATAGTAAATTAGTGATAAATACATCAATAAATCATCTAGCTAAAATAACTTAAAGGCTCATAAAAACTATCATTGATAATTGAAAGTTATATAAAGTGGTTTATTTTATCCTGTTGCAATTCAATAAATAACATTTTATTTACATAAATTAAATTAAAATTTAGTTCAGATAAATTCTTACGTCAAAAATAAAAAATTCTTTATTTGAAAATGAATAAAAATTGATTGGATTGAATTTATTATGTTGATTTAATTTTAGTTATTTATAAATATAAATAAAATTTTCTATCAAATTTTTCTTTTTTTAGAAGAATTCTTAATTGATAAAGATATGAAAAATTATTTTTTTATTTTTAATTAATAATAATTTTTTTGAATATTAAATTTCAAGTTTAATTGCTATTCTACAAATTAATAAAATTAAATAAAAAATTTATTAAATTACATTTTATTTACATAACCTAAGTTAAAAAGTGAATTCTTCTTAAAATTATAACATCATAAAATAAAAAATTACTATTTAATAATTAATATTCTACTTTAAAATGAAATTATATGTTGCTTTAAAATTTTTATTTAAATATTATAAAAATGATTGCTATTTATTTTTTCACAAAATAATTAATATCTTTTCCATAAATTCTGATGTATATTTATTTTTTAATATGAAAATTATTTAATTTTAAATTTAATATCTAACTTTCTTTAAAAAATTTTTTATTTAAATATTTATTTAATATTTTAAAAAATTAACTTTATTGAAAGAAACATGAGAGTAAAAAATAATAAAGAACAAGTTAATTTTGAATTATTTATTTTTATAAAAGTTTATTCTTTTTGATTTCATCATTTTATTAAATCAAATTATCACTTTGAAATAAATGTTTTAATAAATTGATATTTACTTGATCATTTAAGTTAATTAATAGTCATTAAAAAGTATTTCTACTAATATAAAAATCATTACAAGAGTAAATATTTTAAGTATTGGATATTTATTAGTGGTTTAGTTCTATCGTTAGTAGAAAAAGTAATAAATTTGATCAAATTTATTGCTATTAATACTCGAGAATAATAAATCAAGTTTTAGGGGCCAAAAATCAATTAAATTAGTCTAAAAAAGATAATAGCTATCAAAACATTAAAAAAGTAAAATTAAATATAAATATTACTAAACAGAAAGAATTTAGCTTTTTTTCTAATATAGTAGATTTAAATAAATCGATTTAAAATCATAAATATTTCTAAAAGCATTACTATTTTCAAAGCCCTATAGTGAGTATATAGTCAGTAAAAAATGAGCGACAATAAAAAGAATAGTTAAAAGAGAAAGCTTGAAACTGCTGAGGATGCAGCACTTAATATTAAAGAACAAAACTAAAAAAAGAATCCTAATAAGAAGAAAGGGGATCAAGAAGTAGTTGATGAATTCGAAAAAAATGAAAATTTTGATGAAGAAGAAGGATCTGATTTAGAATTTGAAGATTGTGAAGATGATATAGGTAATTTATTCTTTTTTACAACTTATACTAATTCTGCAGAAAGAATGTTACAAAATAATATTGTAATTATGTAGAGCTTATTTTTATGAAAAAATATTCTTTTGATTAAATAAATTAAAATTATTAAATATTTAAATTTTTTTTTATTTGTTAGATGATGAATATGTTGATGAAAAGACATACAAAAAGATTATGGAAGGAAAATTCTAAGAAGATGAAGAGGAATGGGAAGACGATGATGCTGATGACGATGATGATAATGAAGAAATGGCCAATGAAGAAGAAAAGTAAGACATAAATGCAAAGAAGAGAATGAAAAAAAACAAAAATTAAAACATGGAAGTTATTGATGTCAAGCAAAAGCCTTTCATGGGTACTGAAAAGAATTTGGAAGAAGATGAAATTCTAGATTTCGATAATAAAGCATATGAAATGCTTCATAGAGCTAACACTGAATGGTAATTAAAATTAACTACTTTTACTTCTTAAATATGTAGTGTTCACATAAAATAATTACTGTTCTATACATTTGTTTTATCTATTTTTAGTTGAACATTTAATTTTTTTAAAGCAAAAATGAATGTTTTAGTTGAATGCTACATGGCAAAGCTATAAAAAAAGTTTATTTTTAAGCCAAAAACCACATTTGATCAAATTAAAAAACTAAAATTGCATCAAAAATAAATATTAATTAGCTTTAAATATATTTAACAGGCCTTGCTTATCATGCGATTTTATTACTGGAGAACCTCATAATATTAACAACCCTGGCTTCCAAGAAATGAAAAAGTATCCTTATGATGTTTATGTTGTTGCAGGTACCTAAAGTAAGTAATAAAATTTCATCTACTTAATGAGATGGTCTAAATTGCATAAGACAAAATATGATGATGATTCTGATTACTAAGATGATGATGAAGATGATATTCATAACGATGATGAACCTGAGCTTGCTTTACAAAGTATTTAAATAAAAGACCCTGTTAATCGTATTAGAGCTATGTAAAATTCACCTCTTGTAGCTTATTGGACAGAAAATGGAGATGTAACCATTGCTGATTTGTCCACTCGTTATGATATTCTTAACCAATGGGATCCAAAAATTTTAGCATCAAAACCCAAGAATAATCCTAAAGATAAAGTTTTTACTAAAACTTTCCACAATTAGGTTGAAGGTTTTGCTCTTGATTGGAGTCCTATCAAGCCAGGTAGATTGGCTTCAGGTAGCTGTGATGGAAAAATATTTATCTATAATGCTAAGAACTTTGCCTTTAACGACTGGGAAAGAGATCAACACCCTTATGTCTATCACGAAGGATCTGTCGAAGATCTTTAATTCTCCCCCGTTGAAGAATACAGTCTTGCCTCATGTAATAAAATTAATTTTTACATAATAAAAAGTTATTGAATATTTCTTAATTTAAAATACAGGTTCTACTGATGGAACAATTAGAGTAGTTGATTTAAGAGTAGGAAATAAAAAGCAATCTCAAGTACTTGTTAAGGCTCACGAATGTGATGTAAATGTTATTTCTTGGAACCACAAAAATCCTTTCCTTATTGCCTCAGGAGCAGATGATGGTTGCTTTAAAGTTTGGGATTTACGTTATCCTGACAATGCATTCACAGAAATTCAATACCATCAAGAACCAATTACTTCCATATAATGGTAACCTAACGAAGAATCTGTTTTATCAGTTACATCTGCTGATAACAGACTTACTATTTGGGATTTCTCAGTTGAAAATGATGAAAATGTTGAAGATTTCGGAGAAGAAATTCCTGATTAACTTATGTTTGTTCATTAAGGTAAAATATTGAATCTTAAAAACCATTTACTAAATAAAATTTCTAAAATTTAGGTCAATAAGACATGAAGGAATTAAGATACCATCCTAAATACTATGAAATGATAGTTAGCACAGCTGCCGATGGTTTCCACATATTTAAACCTGCATTAAATGATGAAGATGAAAATGAAAAAGAAAAGGAAGATTTAGAAAATGAAGATTTATCCAAAATTCCTAAAATAAAAGAATCAGATTTAAATGCATACTTGGCTAAAATGAGCTTAAATTGAAAGATATGAATGGATATCTAAATGAGATATCAAGTTTTTTAATAGAATATAATAAAGAAATAAACAATAATAATAATTAATGAAATCAACACACACCTACACTCACACATACACACATACAAATAAATAAATATTAAAAATTTATATTAAATATAAAAAAATAAATTAATATAGAATTTAAATTAATTTAAATTTCAGAATGTATTCATTTAAATAATAAAAATTTTATGTTTTTATTTTCTTATTTCTTCATAGTTAATTTATTATAAAATTAAAATAAATCAATCATTCAGGTTTTCATAACAAGAATTTGTTTAATCAAGCATGTCTTTGCTTTACTTCATTTTATTTTGCTTCAAAAAACAAAGTAAAAATTTCAAAAAGAAAATAAAAAAGAGAGTCTATATTATTATCAATAATAAAAAATTATTTTATAACCTAAAAAAAATAGTTTTAATTTAAAAATGAAAATATTCATTTTACTATTAATAAAATTTTGCTTTAAGCAGGAAAAAAACTTGCTATAATTTGTTAAACAATAGCATTTAAAAATGTCTTCGTAAAACTAAGAGAATAATTGACTGAGATTTCTAATTTATTTTGATGCAATTAAGCTAAATATTTTTTGCTTAAAAAATAAATATAAATACAATTTAAATTATTGAAACAAAATAATTTTAAAAATACTAGAAACAAAAATAAAATTTTAATTTACGAGTTAAAAACGATTAAAATTAAATTTGAATAGAAATTTGAGTTGAAAATGCTATTATATTTTATGAAAATCCTTAAAACCAAAAAGTGTTAATTTTTAAGAAATAGAAAGATGCTTTTTTTAGATAAGATAGATCTTATTTGTGATCATCTTGTATAGACTTAGATTATAGCTAATTATTTTTTCTATTAAAATTTATTCAACTAAAAAAACTTTAAGTAATGCATAAAATTTTCAAAACTATTTAACATAATAATATTAAAAATTATTTTAATTTGTTTAATGTTACTTTTTTATTCATTGAATAAAATTTTTTTTTACATTTTTTTCTGATTTAAAATTAAAATATTTATGATTGATAAAAATTATTTTTAAATTGAAAGTTTTTTACTAAAGTTAAATTAAATTTTTGCTAGGATAAAAGATGTCTGTCTCAATGAATATAAATAAATCACATATAACTTGTTACAATTTTTATAAAATGTCTATAAATCTAAGATACTATAAGACTCCAGCTCATAAATTTATTAAATATTTTTCAAGATTGAATGGATAAGTTTTACTAATTTACAATTTGATCAAGCGATAGCTGTTAATTTTTTGTTTGTTTGTCAAGATTTTAGAATTGTTTTCTATAAAATAAAAAATTCTTATTTTAATATAGTTTAAAAATAAATGGTATCCGCTTGGTCAATACCTTAAGCCAAAAGAAGTACTAAACTTAATTATCAAAAATAAATAGGGAATATATATATTTTTTAATAGGTAATTTAGGTAGCACTGAAGGAGTGCCTGGTCCTGGTTAATATAAAACTGAGAATCAAGTAAAGGTAGTGCATAATTAATCACCATAATATAGGTAAATTTTATTTTAAAAAGTAAAAATTAAGCTTAAATTGTTATGCATTAATAGTATTGGATAGAGCGGACGTACAGATCTTTTAAAAAGCGATGCCCCAAGTCCTGGAACATATAAACTGCCAAGTCTTTTAGTAACTTATTATTTATATTTGTCAATAAGGAAGATCCATATTAGTTAATTTCTGCTATAAAGATTTTAATTCATTTCTAAATATAAAGGGTAATGAAGCTCCAAAGTATCATATAGGAGAAAAAAGAAGCATAGACTATGAAGAAAGAGAAAAATAAAAAATTCCAGGTCCAGCAAATTACAGTCCAAAAAGCTTTTAAAAAAATGCACCAGCTTTTAGGTAAAAAATTGAAACATTTTATTTACAACTTATATAAATAAATTGAATTAAATATTGTTAATTTTTTTATAAAGCATTCCTAAAAGCGACAGAAATGATTCACCCAATAAATAAGATAAGTTAAACAAATCATTTGAAGCACCAGGACCAGGCTATTATGATATTAATAAAACCACTCTGAATGGACCTAGTTATGCTAAGTATATAATATCTATATTAGTATATCTATATTTTATTTGAAAATTACGTCTTTGTTAAAACAGAATGGGAAGTCAAAAAAGAGAAGATTTAGTATATAATAAAGAGAGTCCAGGACCTGGAAAATATAACATAAGCTAATCAGCTTTAGATGTTTAGAGGAAATCTCCTAAGTTTTCTATTGGATCATAAGACAGATCATCAATAGATGGAGCTGGTAGAACTACTCCCGGTGTTGGAGTAAAATTAATAGCAATCTATTAATATGAATAATTTATTAAAATATATTTTAAATAATAAAGCAATATAATTTGAACAAAACTATGCTTTCTTCAAAAGGAGGTTTTATTCCTAAAAAGAATGAGCATGAAAAACGAGATGATTCTCCTGGCGTTGGAGCTTACAACATAAAAGATCTACTTTCTGGAAAAGCTAAATTTGGTTCTTTTGGAAAAGAATAAAGAAAATCTATGGCAAATAATAATACTCCTGGGCCTTAGCACTATGAGTAAAGTTTAAGTTAATATTTTTTCAATATTAAAAATAGCTTATTTTAATCAGAGTATTAGGTTCTGAATAGTTTAAGTTAAAAAATAATCCTAAATTTACTATTGGCTCATCTTAGAGAATACCATTAGGAAGCAGTGAAGCACCAGGTAATCAAAAAAATTAAAACAAAAAAAATTCTTTAAAAAAATTTTCTAATTAAAAGGTCCTTAGCACTACTATACAAAAGATATTTGGAACTCTAAAAGAGGAGTAAATTTTATTTCCTAATAATTTAATTTATTGAATTGACTTTAAAATTCACAATAGGCAACAATAGGATCAAGGAATTATGATTATTCATACTCAGATGCACCAGGACCTTAATCATACAATCCAAATTTTAATGCTGTTTTATCGAAAAAAGGAGCTTATACGTAAATAGGATTATTAAATAATTTTGAATTATTAATTCAATACATTGTAACTAGAACTTCAAAGTCTGATAGGGCCGATTTAGCAAACTTGAAAGAAAAAGCAAAAATTCCAGGTCCAGCTGATTATAGAAATTACGAAGCTTAAAAATTCAAAACTCCTTAATTTACATTTTAAAAATCTAATAGAACAGGTTACGACTCAAAGTTTGTAACACCTGGTCCAGGTCAGTATAATTTACCACCAAAATTTGCAGATGTGCCTAAGTATCTTATGCCAAATAAGCCTACAATTTGATATATTTGAATCACTTATTTTCCTTTTTAAATCTAAAAATATATAAAAGAGTGTAAATTTTAAATAAATTGTTAGTCATAAAAGAGTATAAATTTAGGAGTTTTATAAATAAAGATTGTATCAGATAGTAACAAAAATCTATCTAATTAAAATAAAATTGTGTTTTAATTTATATTATTTTGGTTTTGTTTAAAGATCATTCAATATTTGCAAACCCAATTAATTTTAAAAATATCTTTAAATAATATTTTTGCAACTTCTTTGTTTGTAAAAAATTAACATTGAAAATAATTTATTTGAATTTTTAGAGTAAAACAAAATGAAAGTTTAAAAGCTGACTTGTTTGTTTTCTATTTTCATTTATAAAAAATAATATATTTTTAATGAATTAGTTGAAATATTTAAGTTTCTTTTAAGGAAAAGTAAAAAAAAAGTATTTATTTTTGTTCATTTTTACAATATTGAATTTGATTTAAAAGCATGTTTTTAAAAAGTGTTGATATTTAGAGAGAGATAATCATTTAGAAATAAATAAAAAATAAAAATGAAATTCAAATTTTTTAAAAACAAAATCTAAAAATTAGATCTTAAAATATTAATAGATATATATACATGATGGAAAAAAAGATAATTATTTAGATTTTTATATTATATAGATTTATTAAACACTCTCCTCACTATTCTTTCTATTTTTTTAATATATTGTACATGTCTTTAACTCCTTATTATGTTAGAAACTAATTTTTTAAGAAGATTAAAATGGTAAGATATCTTTTCGTTTTAAATAAATTTGTTACATTTATTTCATCTTTAATGTTTTTATTAATTTTGGCAATTTCTATCTTCTATTTATACTTGTCCATTTCTTTTTATCTTTAAAGCTCCTATTCATTTTAAATTATTTTAGTTAGACTAAATATTTAAAGTTAAAATCAAAATATCTTACCCATTGGTAATCTTTAATAGCCAAATTTTCAAGAACTCCTTCTCTTTTTAATTAAAATTATTCTTTTTTTTGAGCAGAATTCTCACTAAATACTTAGTTTTTAAACTACTCAGCTTACTTGACCTTGATATCGTATTGCTTAACTTTGTCTAACAATTTTATGCTTTATTCTCTTTCAAATTCTTCTTTTTTGTTTTTAATATCATTCATTTTAGATGCCTAGTAAAGACTAGTATTTCTTTTTCTTTCATGATTGGTAACGCTCTTTATTATAATTTAAAATCATATTAAAGTTTTACGAGATAATTTATTTGATTTTACATTAGATTAAATACTCTAAATTATTTTTTAGATTGTATGTGATTTATTTGCTTATATTTCTTGTTCTCTCATGATTATATTCGACTTAGCCCTATTCTATCTCTTTATTGAAATTATTTAATATTAAACATATTATAATTCAACTTTATAACTAATATTTACTTGTTCGATCTTTTTAGATATTTCTTTTTGCTTTTAGGATATTATTTAGTTATGCTTTTACTGTTTGGCATATTGCTCCTTTTCTATATCTTACATAAATTGAATAGCCTTTTAAATCTGTTATTCTTATTTTAACTTCTTAAATTCTTCTATTTACCTTTTTTCTTCGTTTCTTTCTAAATATCTCAAGAAACTTTACTTTTCCTCCTCTTCTAATTTTTACTATTCTAGCTACATCCTTAACTCTATTTCCTTTATCTACTATTCCTTAATTTTAATCCGTTCTTTTTCTTATTCTTTTTACCTTGCTTTAACTTAGCTTCTTACTAACATCTGATGCGCTTTTTGATCTCTCATTTTTTTTTTGAGGATTTCTTCCTTTTGTTTCAAGATTTTAGCATGATTTTAAGCAAATGCCTACTCTTTTTATTCTAATTCTTCCTAAAAATAAGTATTAAAAATTATCATTTAACTTGCTTTATCAAATGAAGGAGATTAAATTATTCTATTTTAAATAAAACATTTTGATTATATTTTTAATTTATTCTTACTTTTATTTGATTTTCAGCTTCTTCTTTTTGTTTAGCAACTTCTTTTTTAATTTCATCGTTCCTTTCCATTCTCATAAGTTTTCTAACTAGCTTTAACTTAACTTCATAATCTAGATTTTCTACTACATTATTTACACTTTAATATGGTAAAGTTTTATTTAAAAGGGATGCATCTTTATTGTAAGGAGATATAGAAGCAGTGTGATTTCTTAATCTCTATCTTGAATTCTATTACTCAAGAGTATTAAATTTAGATTTATATTCTTCATTCTAGTCTCCCTACGTCAAATTGTGCTTACGACTTCCAGCTCTTTATAGCACTACTGATTTACTTCCCAAAGTTATATTCTAAGCATCACTCAATATAGATTAGTTATTTGAATTATTTGCATATTTTTAATTAATTTAATCTTCTTAGCAACCACTTTTAACTTAACTGTACGATCGCTTTTTTTAAGAATAGCTATCTTTATCCTTTGATTAAATTCCATAACCAGATTACAAATGAAAGGACTTATTAATATACATATTTTGTTATTTTTAACTAACTTCTTTTGGATTATAACCATCATCAATAACTTATAAGCTATTTAAATTCTATCTTTTATTCTCAGTTTGATCTTGTAACCCTATAAGTTACTCTTTTTCCATCTAATTTATAATTTATTAAAGCTTGATTTCCTTATTTTTGTTTTATTTGATATCTAAAACAGTCATTTGCGTAGCTTATTTGATTACTTGTTCAGCTGCTTTTTATTTTTCTAATTCCATTTCTCTGATTAGCTTCATAGTCTCTTTGATAGCATTAATTTTAACTGCATTTTTAATTCTAAATAAAATTAATTTAAAACCAAACTAATATTTTACTTTGCCTTCTTTTTTCGTAATGCTAAAATCTCATCTATTATATCTTTGTTATTTAACCATCTTCTTAGCCTGCCTCCTTAAAATCTTCTATTCCTCTTTGATACAGATCTTACTCATCAATGCCTATGTCTTTACAAATCTAGATAACTTCATTTGTTAAGTATCCTTCTTTATCGAATATTGCTAATTTAATTTTTGCTTATGATCTATGAGAAGATAAACTCATTTGAATAATTATTATAGTTTATTAATTTAATAAATTTACATATTTAATTAATCAGAATTCAGATTATAATTTATTTATTCAATGGCAAATAATTAATTAGGGTATAAAATAAAACTTTGAAAGTATTACGTCCACTGTAATTTTTAATTCCAAATATTTTATTAAAGAGTTAAAAAATATTTGCCAAAAGCTATGTGTCAGTTTATTAAAAGATAAATTTTTTAATTTATTTATTGTTTAATTATTTTCGCTTAAATACTTTTAATATTTATTTTTTTAACTTTTAAAATTATTTTAATAAATTGAATGAAATTTTAAAAAGATGTGGTTTTGAATGCTACGAATGAAATACTTGTGGATATAAAGTGATACAATTAAAATTCATGTAATTTTTTTAATTTATTTTCTATCAAAAAAGTAGGGTTTTACTTAATGAGACGATACTCCATCTAAGCATAATCTAAGGGAGTCTAGTGGTTAGTTAGTAAATCTTTCTTATTGTTACTCTAGTTTTAGTTGCAATTCGCTTATTTATTGACTAAAGTAACCTTTATCATTTTTATAAGATATTTTAAAATGATTAATGTTGTTCATCAGCTACTCAAGATTTCTATTCTATTCTGATACATGATTTAAAGAACATTTTTTTAGTAATTTTAAAGGATTATTTTCGTTATCATTTTATTTCTAAAATTGAAGGATCTTGTCACTTAAATTTGCAACACTACGTCTTTATGTATTAGCAGAGAAATGATTTGCAATTAATGCTCTTTCACTTGTTATGTTTTTTTTGGAATTACTAGGAGAAAATTCAAAATTATCAGTCAAGAAAATATTATTTTAAGTAGATTTTTATTTTTCTTAAGATTAAGATTTAGTTTGCTAAAATATTTGTTATTTTTGTTAGATTAATGGATAATAAGGATTATTAGCTTAATTGTTTTATTACTGTTTAAACGGATTTGTTTAGTATCTGTCAGTGTTGTTATGATTATAAATAGTATCTTTGGGATTGGAACGCTAATTCGATAAAGATAACGATTAAATTTTCTTTCTTTTTTCTTTAATTTGGTCTTAGTTTTACATGTATCTATTCTAATCTAATTTAATGAATTTATTATTTTAAAAACTTTGATCTTTTAATTTAAATCTATTAACAATTTCCTTTATGTTCATAACACAAAACCCTTGCTTTTTATTTAGCTATTCGAATTAGCTATCAAAGCTATTTTTTTCTAGAATGCTATGGTCATTCTGCTTCTTATTTAATTAGACTGACTTTATATTTGCAGTATAGCTCATAGCTTATAAAATAGGACTTCCTTAGGTTGAGGCTTCTGTTTGAATCATCTAAGAAGATGGGCTTCTATCTCCGATTTTAGATATAGAACTCTATTTTTTGTATAATATTCTTTTTGATGCCTTTAATTTTTCTTATTCAGGTATATTCTTTGCCTTCAATTAGTATTAGTATACATTATCTAAATTTTTGTTTTATCTATCGTGAGTTACTTAATTACTAACTTGTAATTATTTTGCATTAGTAAATGTCTATGAATCTTGTTTGAAGAAATTCGAATTGCTTCTCCTTGAGGTTGAAGATGTTTGATTTTTTATTAATGGAGTAGACATTGTAGTGAAGTCTAAGCTTTGCTCATTTTAAATTTAAGGGAAAAACTATGGGTCTTGCTTATTTTTTATGTGAATAGGCGAGGGATGATTTATTTTGCCAAACTATGATTGCTTTTATGAAGGCACAATTATACCTTTCTATTCATTGCTTAAAGAAAATCTTCTGTCTATAGAATTTTTAATTTTTTATATATTTTAAGAAATAGTTGTGCTATTTAGTTTTGTGAGAGTGCTTTCTAAAGTTTATAATTGTTTGTCAATATTATTGTTTTTGCTTGTATTAATTGAAGGTAGCATAGCTTTTAACATTTATTTTCTCTCCTCTTACTCCTCTTATTCGTCTATTATTTGTTGTTTTGTTTCCTCGTTTGCTTCATCAGCTTATTTTTCATTCTCCAAGTTATATGCTTTCTTCAGTTTTTAAGGAATGCTTTTGATATTTTTTTCTAACTATTTTATGTTTAAGTATTATTAAATTTTTAAATTAGCTCTCGCTCTTCTCGCTTACTAAATAGCTAAGTTATTTTCTTCTATATTCTTTTTTAGAATGTTTTTACTTGTGCTTAAAAGAAGTTAAGTTATTTTTTTAGCCTTCTTTCTGTATTCTTCAAGCTCATCTTGCTTGGTTTGAGTTGTTCTTTTTTTGTCAACAGTTACTTTTTAGTTGATTATTTCATTTATCTAATTATTTTATTGTTCATAAGAAGATGATTCTGAAATCTTATTTTAGTCTGGATCTACTTTGCAAAAGTAACCTAACAAATTTTAAATATTTTGATGCATTTTATATACAGAAATTAAAATAAATTTATATAAAAAATGTAAATAAAAATCAATAATTTAACAAATAAAATAAAATACCTGTTTCAAGTTAATATTAAAGTATGTCATAGAAAGCGTTAGTATCAGACTGATTCTCCTAGGTAGTTACTTGTTCAAATTTTTATTTCAATTATTTTTGTAATTAAAGCATATTCTCTTAACTTTCTTCCTTAATATTGTCTCCCACCATCATTTTTTCTAACCGCTAAAGAAAGCTACCTCCTAAAATTTATTCCTACTAAAGGATTAAATCATTTTTTTCATTCAAATATTAGTAGCTTTTCTAAAGTATCTTTTAAATATTTTCGTATTTGAGCTCACCATGCTCTTAAAATTAGCTATTTTATATGGTTTTAAATATTTTTGTGTTTTTTTTCTTGCGAATTATTTCAGTAGAATTTTCTTGCTAAACTTTTTGCTATTGTTACTTATGCTTATTTTAATTATCATTTACAGATGAGTTTATTTTTTGCAAAAACTCTTTTGTCTCCAGATATGTGTCTAAATTTTTAAAAATGCTTATTTGCATTTCGAATCTTTACTCTTTTTTAGCAGGTTTGAATTGTTATTCTTTCATTCTTTTTGTTTTTTCTATGATATTTTTAATTCTATCTACAATCATCGAATGTTTTATGTAGTCTAATTTTACTTTCTTCTGCTCATCTGATAGGTTTTTGTCATTTTTTATATTTTATTCATACTACTTTACTTTTATTTGTTCTAAATGCTTTTTTCTTGCTTCACTTATATCATTTAGCTAGATATTCATTACTTCTACCATTGAGCTATTTTGAGAATTACCTTAGCTTCCTAAGTCATTTATATTCTTTTGAGACCCGTTAAGGCTTTTTATATTTTACTCTTTTGTAGGAATAGGCTGAAATTAAGCGTTTTAATTTTCTTGCAAGTTAATTTTTAGATGACCACTTTCCTCATCACCAGATCCAAATTTACTTTTAATACTACTTAAAGATGTTAAATTTTCTCTCATCTTCAATTTCTTTTCTAACTAATTCTTAAACATATCCTAAATATTTTCAATCGGTGGCTTATTTATGTGCTAAATTTATTACTTTTATTCTTAACCTCTCGCATATAGACTCACCTTTAACCCCTTGTTTTGATCATGAGTATTTTTATTTTAAAAAATTAATTTGATCTGCTTGTGATGGCTACCATTATTAGTATCAAATTTCTACATTTCATCGTCCGAGGAATCAGAGCTATGCTAGTAATTTTCATCATAATGAATAGGTGGGTAAGCTCCCTCATCTTCATCCTCTTCCTCTAGCTTATGCATATCGTTCATAGTAGTATTTTGCTACTTTTTTTAGCCATAAGTAGAATTCTCATTCTAATTTTTTCTTCTCATATTTAAGAAAGTTACTTAAATGAATGAATTAACTTTTATTGATTTATTTATTTCCTAAAAAAATAATCAGAAAATTTTTTAGTGAAAAAATACGTTTATTGATAACAAAAAGCTGACAATTCCATTAAAAAAAATACTACTTTACTTCAGAAATAATAAATTTTTAATTATATTAATATAAATTGATAAATTAAACATTAACAATAATTTTTATACTATTTTATAGAAATTTTAATTTGATAAAATATTCCAACCATATAATTTATTTTCTAAATATAAATTAATATAAATTTTATTCTAAAAAATCATTTTATTTTAATTTTATTTTCAATGAAGTAGAATTTTATCTAATTGATTAATAAAATCAACATAATTTGTGTAGTTTTCTATATTTTCACCACAATTAGGATCACGAGGTTTATGTAACCTACAAATTTTGTTTATTTTTTATTTCAAAGTATCCTAAATAGGTAAACTGTATAATCTTTTGATTTCTTCTTCAGATGGTGGGGGTATGTAAGCTAATTATGAAATACAGTCGCTTCTAGGCTCTTTTCTCAACTTCAAAATATTTTCAAATGAAGCAGCCCATTCACTTCTTTTAGATAAGTTGTAATCTATTCCGAATATCTTGAATATGGTCTTTCCTATTGAAGTATGATCAAACTCACTGTTTTCAAAGGGTTTTTATTCTTCTGTGGGCTTATTCACTAAAGTTCCTTTTTCAATCCATGGAGAAATAGCGATTGTAGGAACTCTTATACCAAGTCTTGTAAAATCAAATCCATTTGCATTCACTTTATTGTCAGGGCTAGGAATATTTTTTTAAGGAGGAGGTACGTGATCATAAAAACCACCGTGTTCATCATAAGTTATTATCAATAAAGTTTGATTCCATAGAGGACCATTTCTTAAGGCCTCATAAACATTTTTAATAAGTCTCTCCCCTTCTCTTATGCTATGATTTGGATGCTAGTCGTTTGGAAGACCAAATGATTTTGTGTTATTTAAATTTGGATGAATGGATTCAGAGGGATTAATGAAAGTATAGTTTGGAAGGTTTCCAGTTGCTGCATCACTATAAAATTATTCCATTTCAGAAAATTTACCTGGAGTGTTAAAGTTATTATTGAAGTATTCAATATATAGGAACCAATCCAAAGCATCACCTTCATAGTAATATCTCCAAGAGTACCCATTTTTTTCAAGCACTTCTTATATGGTGGTATTTTTAATTTATCCAGCACGTTCTCCATTGCCAACATGTCCATCACTAGTACCTGTGTGCATAAACATTCTATTTGGATTAGTACAGCCAGGGAAACTTGCAAAGTAGCGATCAAATAAAGCAAACTCATTTGCTAAAGTACTTATTATTGGAACATTTTCGGGAAGATGTCCACTCATTTCAACTTGTCCACTTTACAAAAGCCTTTCAGCAGATGTAACAAAGCCCTACATATTAGGAAGCTCTTCCAAAGAAGCATGGTTTTTGCAAGGATTTTTAGATTTATTGGAATTAGTGAGGTCATATTTGCAGTTATAAATTCTTTCTGTAGTGCTTGAAAATAAATGGAAAGGGTCATAACTAGTGTGATCAGTTGCATTTGGAGAAACACATATTTTTCCTGAAAGCAATTTTGGATTACATTCCTAACCAGTTAACCCATCTATATTAGGATTTGTAATATTTGATGTGCTGGTCTTCATCCATCCCAGCATATGATCAAATGATCTATTTTCCATCATTAAGACAACAACATTTTTAATTGGAAATTAATTTTCATTTTATGCTGTTTAGCATAAAATTAAGAGAGTTAGCAAAAAAAAAACAGATTTTTTTTACATTTTATTATTTTATACTTCAGAAATTAAAAATTTTTATTTTTATTACTTGAAAATATTATTACACCTAACAGCATTTAAATGTGTAAATTTAGTTAGTGTTTTCTTATTTATTCAAAAATTATCCATAAAAAATTTTAAAAAGCTGTAATCAATAATTTATTTTTGCTTCATAACCTCATTTATTACTTTAATGATATCATTTAATGAGGATTAAAGGAGGGGTAAAATAATAAAAGAATATCTAAAGATTGTTAGTAGTTTGATTAATTTTTTAAGAAGATATCAAAACTATTACAGTATAACTTATAACAACGCATCTACACATAGTAACTAAATTATTTATTTTTTTAACAGTTTTTAAAAAAATGAGTTATCAAATTCCAATAAAATATTTTAAATTCTAAGCAGTTTTTAATTTATTTAATTAATTAATTTATAAATAAAAATAAACACTATAGTTTTTACATCTATATTTTAGTTATTTATTTAGTTTGTTAGGTACTTGTAAATATTTTTTCAACACAGAATTAAAAAAAATACTAAAAATAATTATACTTGATAGCATTTTCTAACATAAATAAAATAAAACTTTTTATCAATTAATTTGATATTTGTCTGCTGTGCATTTAGAAATTACATCGAATTTAAGCAATTCGTTATTGTTTCCTAAATTAGCAACAGCAAGAGGCTTAATTTAGTAAAAAGTGTATGGTAATGTAAAGTTGACATCGAAAGGGAATATGTCGTCTTCAGCTAAGCTTGATGAGAAGCTGATCTAAATGTTAGAAGTAGAGTTAGAAGCGCTCAATGAAGGAATTATATATTTGAAAACACTGTTGGAAGAATTGACTTCATATTCAGCATTTTCACTAGAACTTACATCAGGTTTTTCTTTAGCAGGGTAGCTAAAGGAGATTTCAATCTTTTCTAGCTTTTCAAAACGAGTTTGATCAGTATTATATTCAACTTCAAGAGCAACTTATCCATCGTTAAACCAGCAAGTAAGTGTGAATGGTAAATCAGCTGTGTTGGTAGAATTATAGCCATATTTAACAGATGGAATTCTGGTATTAACAGGGAAAGCAGTTTCTATGTTTTTCAAAGCTATTTATTTCTTATCTGTCCATAGTTACTTATTTAAATTTACATGGGGCTTAAGAGTCTTTAGCTTAAGATTTTCATACTCAAATTGTATAGCAATACGGGCTTTAGAAGGATCGAAGAACTAAAGGAATACTTCACCATTTATATCAAGTGAATTTAATGTTCCATCACGAGTCATTTAGCAGCTCATCTTTTCAATTATTTCAATATCAACTGGAGCCTTGAGAGGATTTACTTTTATTTCCTCCTTTTTAGAGTTTTCCTAGACAATTTTCTCCTACATAGTAGCCTGAGTATTTGCAGATGAGCTGCTAGTTTCTTTTTGGCTTGCAACTGGAGTTTCTTTTGTTGGAGCTTTCTTTTTACCAAGGACTAAACCTTTCTTTGGTGCAACTGTAGTTGCTTTTGATGAAGGATTGTAAACAGGCTTCTCATCAGGACGAAAAACACCTTCATCTTCATCATTTTTGGACTTAAATGAATTAGAGCCCATTCCAGTTATGCCACTAGAAGAGGCACTGCCATATCCAGTAGGATTTGTTGAAGCACCACTGCTGCTATAGGAACCATAGCTAGAGGATGAAATGCTATTGCCAGAAGTACTGATACCAGCTGCACGTTTTTTTTGCATTTCTTACTAATGTCTTTTAGCAGCTTCTTGTTATTCAGCTTATTTCTATTTCATCAACATAATATGGAATTTTTCATCTGCACTCTCCATTTCTAAAGCACTTTAAACCTACATTTTATTTTAAAAATGTTTAATATAAAACTTATTGAACTTTTTGCTAAATATCTTTACAAGTGTTCACAATTTTTTTCAAATTGATATCCACTTAAAGATAAAATAAAAATTGATCAGAAATTAATAAATTTAAAAATAAAACTCAAAATTTTCACAAAATTAAATTCATTTTCCAAATTTAAAACATTTAAAAATTGAGCTTAATTTTGCCCTCTTCCTTTATCTTAGCTTGAATAAAAATATCAAAAAGTTTAAACTATTTATCTATCTCAGTCATTTAAATTTAGAGCGCATTTGGAATATTTTTATAAATTTGTAAAAAGAATATTGTTTACTTGACTTAAAGATACGGATTCTCTTAAGCCAAAAGAAATAACATCATCGAAACATAATAAGATATCAAAATCTCTTTTCAAAACATTTTATTCTGAAACTCCGGAAGGGCACAAATCTTAAACTATTTTATGAAGAAGACGTATAGTTTCTTAATCTTCAATTATATTTGAATTCTTTTTGGTGAGAAGAACCAAGTACATATTATCAAGAGGTAAATACACATATCTGACATATTCTGTTTCAACAAAAGTGTGCTGTTGATCAGATGTTATGAGCTTAGGAAAATTTCTCATGTTTTCCTCAAGTTAATGCTTTGTGATATTTTAATACTGACGGGCTATTAAGATGTCGCCTGATTTATCGCAAACTGCAGCACTTATAATGACCATTTTAAACTACTTTTTTCCAACTTATGAAATACTTACTACTTTTGCCTTGAAACAACGTTCACTAAAATATTTTTTAGATTTTCCTTGCTTTTCAGGAAATTGTCTTTTGAAAACCTTAGCTTATTAAAAACTTTTTGAAAAATTTTAATATCCTCTTGATAAAAGAAAGGATTGATTGCGTTTATTATTATTGCTTTGTTTATTTATTATAATTAATTTTCTTATTTATTTTATTTAGATAGGTTTGTCTCACTCATCCTTTTATTGATGATAATTAATTAATTATTGATTGATTCAATTTATTTAATGTTAATTAATAATGTAGACTGTTTTCATTTGCCTATTAAATTGAAATTTTATTTATTTACAAACCTTAAAAATGCATATTTTATTTCTCTGTAATATCTTTTTGATAAATAAAAACCTCATTCGTTGTTTAGTCAAACTTAACGTGGAAGGATTTCAATTAATTTCACTCTTAACAATAATTAGCATAATGTACAGCTTTTTATGCAATTTTTTGCTGTGCATTACTTTTTAATAATAGAATAAATTACAAAATTTTATACAAATAATAAAAAAAACATTTATTTTAAATAACACTAATTTTTATCATTGATTTTTTAAGTTTGAATTTTTTTTTCATTTAAAAATAATTTTTTAAATTTAATTTGTTCAGGATTTAATCAGATTACCCTTGATTTTATTATTAAAGGAAATTGCTTTGATTAGGCAAGCTTGCAGGATGCATCTAGAATGCTATATATTAATTTATTATTCTAACTCTAACAAGAAGGGAGCAACTGTCCTATCTCTCTTTAAATGGAGTTCCTATTGAAGAAAGAAAGTGGCTTCATATAATTGATAGATATTCTAACTAAAGATTCAGTAGTCCAGTTAATTTTTTAGAAAAAAATATTCGTATTAATAACATGGATAGATTCTGTCAAATAAACGAAGTCATCTTCAATTAGCTACATACTCTCGTAAGAACTATCTGAATATTCCACAATAATTTAAAGGTTTTTTCTTTCTTCAGTTGTCAAAAAATGAGTTATTTCTGCTATAAATCCTGTTTTTGCCATATACTTTGACTAAATTTCAACAGGTTCATCGTTTGGTACAAAAATATTTGCTTTTCTTAATTTTATTTACTGGATAGATTAGTTTTAGTTTATTTAGTTTAGTATGATTTAAGGGTTTTGTTGTACAAGATAATTATTGCTCTCTTTTTTAGGAAAAAGTAATCTATATGGTAACTGCTTTAAGAAGTTGTTATATCTGTTAAAAAATAATTCTCTTGTAGAAGGAATATTTAGTCTTTATGGGTTGGATTAAACGTCACTCGTTATTTTAATTCCTTCTTCCAAGCAAGAATAAAGCAGAAAGAAAGAATTGTTACTTGATCTTATAGAAGATACACTTTGGTGTTAGTTATTATTTAGCTTATTATTATTAGCATCTTAAAATTCTTTAATCATTTCTTATATAAATGTCATAGTTTTAACAAATTTAATGGATTCAAATGAATCTGATGAAGTATTACAAGAATTAACTTATGTCATGTGAAGAATAGGTAGCTGCAGTATTGCAACAAACAGCAATTTTTCGTTAATTTATTGATTTTAATCATCTAAAATAAATTTGCATTAAACTTTATGTAGATTTTTAATAATCTTTAATAGCTAATATTTCAAAGCTTAGACACCTTATACTGATTGTTATTAAGATATTCTATTCTGTGATTGTTTAATAAATAGTGAAAGTTGATGCGCTATTTTAGAAGTTTTATTTATAAATTGATATTAATCTTGCTAAGGCCCAGAAACAGATTTTTAGCTTTTAGCATTTTGTTGAATTACTTTAAAGACAGAATTTTTTTTGCCTATTTCAGACAAGCTATTCGCTAACAAATTGAGTAAATTATCTGCATATTCTTTTTCTAAATTGCTTTTCTCTGGTTGATTTTTGTTTATTTTATTTTAATTTGGTTGTTTATTTTGTTCATCTTCTTCTTCTATTTCTTCTATTTCATTTTCCTCTTTTTCTCTTCCTCTTTGATCCTTAAGCTATTTTTTCTTTTCATCTTCTTGATTTTTTAGAGGGAATAATTAGCTCTATTCATTGCTGTTATGTATAGGATAAATTATTATAAAATTAGCTTTTAAATTATTTATTGATTGATAATTAATTTATTACCTGTAAAGTTGATGAAAATATTTTGGCATTAAGTCTTGCATCATATCATATTGTTTCAAAAAATAACTTGGAAGGAGTGTTTCTGAATTTTTTTAAAGCTCTTCTCTGTTTTTAAAAGCGTTTGAAATCATTATAATTCTGTATATATGGGCTTTATCTTTCCAATGAGGCTCTTAAACGTAGAGGATGTCAGCTATTTACAAAATCTAGCAAATATTCTTTTAAATTAGCTCGCTGTTATTTTCTCCAATGTTCTTACACATCTCAAATATGTAAGAGCTATCCCCAAATTCGTTGATATTTCTAAGAGTTATGTTAAGGATCATATTTAACTAGTCTAAGTTGTTTATCTTTACCTTACCTAGCAGCTTGTAAATGACAATTCTCAATCTTGGTACTTTTTCTTTTAAATTGAACATTAAGCTATCCATTTCTTCATTTGTTATAACAACGAGTTTTCTATTTGAGCCATCAGGTATCTCAACAGCTTCTTAGGCCAACACATTACTTATTCCTTAAATTGCTTTAATTCTAACAGAGTCGTTTTCATCGTTGAGCATATAAAATAAAATATCTCTTGACTCTTTACCAAACTATTCACTTTGTTATCCAAAATTCTAGATTATATCAATAGCGCTCTTTCTTATTTCATTAAACTCATCTTCAAGCAAATGCACAATTGCACCATATCCGTGACTTATTGAAAATCTTTCTTAGTCATCTAAATAATAAAATTTTATTAGTTTCAAATAGTTTTAATTCATGTAATTATTTACTTTTACTAGGTGTCATGACATTATTATTAGAAGTTTAATTGCCTGCTTTTCCATAATCTTAGAATTGCTCTAGTTTTATTGTTCTCAAAAGAAGACTTTCATCAAAATAAGGAAAATAATGTAATATTTGTGATGCCTTTAGCCTTATTTGTTATGAAAGTGACCTTGTGCAGTTATTGATGTATAAAAACACTATGTGGATAATATCACCTTATGACTAAGGATTTTTTTTGAAAAGAAATTAAAGAAAATCTAAGAAATATAATTAAGAATCCTCATTTAAATTAATATTTTTCAGTAAACAGAGTTTGACAATCGTTGCTTATCTGCTTTCTATCCCTAATAAAAACTTAAGAACTTTTGAAGAAATTAAAGGTTCTTGCTACAACCATCTTAACATTTCAGATATCAATTAGGATTGAAATGATTTAGCTGGTTTTTGCTAAAGATTTTTGCTGGCAGAACTTTCTGAATTTAAAATGGATATATTTTTGCTATTACTCTATAGTTCATGTTCAGGCACATCTGCACTGATAATTTTGAATAATAGTTTAATAAATTTAAATTTCATCTTAACACTCAGCTTGTTAATTTCAGGATTGTCTTAATTTTCTTGGACACTCTTTTTACATTTATTGATATTTTTCTTGCACACTTAAATAATAATATTGAGCAAGCATTCTTTGATACCTCCACTTTCGACTATACTTAGCTGAGTATTATTAACAATAAAAAATAATTAAACATGTTTTTTATGACATTCTAAATATTTACCAAGTTAAACAAAATGTCTATGCAATCACTATCAACAAACTCTTCATAGTAATTTAAAATTTCAAAAAGATTGTCACATAATTCTTTCTATAATTTAAAAAATATTCATATTTATTGTCATCATATATAAAAAAATTTTCTAAGTGTATTGTATGTATCTCTGAATCAAATAAAAAGATAGATTTTATTACTTGTAAAAAGAAGTTATTTGTAATTTATTGCAAGGATAAACACGAAGAAAGGATGCTAATCAACCTCTGAAATTGATCTTAGTTTTTTCTTTAGGAGTTATTTTTGATTAAAGCAATAAGCTTCTTTCTCAAAATCTAGTTTTTATAAAATATTAATGTCTCCTTATTTGAATATTATTATGATTAATTACTCTAGGAATATTTTTGTAATTCTTCAATCTGACGCTGTTCTCTATCTCATTTTGAAGATATTAAACCTTTTTAAATAATATTGGTAAATAGCTGGTTATTAAAATACATTAATACATAATAAAATAAATCAATTTTGATATTTCTACCTACACTAAAAACATTTGATTTTATTCTATATCTGGAGTCTAAAAGCTAACTTATGGGAGGGATTCAATAAATTCTAAGTCTTGTTACGAAATAGATAGTACAGAATCTTCATCTTTCTTTGTTTATTTTCTAATGTTTTCTAATTAGTTTATTTAGGAGTAGTCGTAAGCTTGCTAAGCTTTTCTTTTTAGCAAATAAGACATTTTGAAATAATCGAATCAAATCCTTTTAATTACTAGTTTTACACAATCTAATATATAAGCTAAATTATAAGAAAATTTCAACTAATAGAAATTTTTTATTACAAAAACTATTAAAAAAATATTTTACAAAAAATAATTAGTAAAATTTTTTTCAAATAAGAAAATAAATGAATATTTTTTTTTTTATGTTAAGATAAATTTTATGTCTTATAATAATATAGAAACAGAACTTTTGGTTATATGAAAAGACTGGCAACTTATATAATTAATTCAATTAATACATAAAATTTGTTATTAAAAAAAAACCTATTTATTGAGTATTTTAATTATTTATTCTTTAATCAGTCAGTCTTCTATGTTATTAGTTTTTAAAATATATCAGCTTTTTCTTATTTTTAACTTATGTAATTTATCTAGATATTAGAATTAATTATCATTTCTGACTGAATCTTTAAGTTAAAATATTTTTCTATTGATTTTAAAATGTATTATATTGATTATTTTATTTAAAAACTGATATTTTTAATTTTTGAGAAATAGAATTTTTCTATTAAATACTCTTGCTAAATTTTACTGATTTATTTTCACAATTTTATTTAATAAATTAATCTACTACAATAAGTTGTGACAAGCTGAATTCTCTCAAATTGTAGTCAGTGTATTTAGTATTTCTTAAATACATATAAAAGTTTTTTATTACTTTTTGTTTCCCAAAAATAATACTGTTATCCAATTTTTTTAACATATTTATGTATCATTAAATCCCTCAAGTACATTATTCTCTTCACAGTCTGAACTATATATAGCATTAGTAAGCACATTATAACCTCCTAATGTCATAAATATTAGAGGCAAAAACATTTCATAATACTTAAAAAAGCTGAAATATAGAGTGTAACCACTCCGAAGAAAATAAATGTCTTTTAAATTGCAAAATAAATCCAAATTAAAGTTGAGTGTAAATAAAAAAATATGAGCTGAAATATTATTATTTGATTAATACTATAAATTAATTTAAAATTTAATAAATATTTTGTAAATATAAATATTCATTGATTTTTTTATTATTAAATATTTTTTATTTAACACCTTTTTTGCAAAGAGAACACTAAATATTATTTAATTGTTTTAAAAATAGATATTTTTTTATAGGTTTGTGTATGAATTATTGGTATTTTATAAAATTTAAACTAAAACTATTCATTCACTATTATATATAAATAAATATTATGAGCTTTATCTCTCTAATAAGTTGTTAATATTATGTTATTTTCAGATAGTCTAAACAACAAAATTTTAATTAAAATATGAAAAAAATTAAACTTAGAACACTCTTTGAATCATATTTATGTATACTAAACAATAAAAACACTTGTTTATGTTCTAAATTAATTGAGCTCTAATTTTTATAAAAAATACATATAAATGTTTATTATTTTTTGAATTTTCAAAAATTTTGACTCTTTAAAGAAAATTTATTTTTTGAAAACAAACATTTTAAATTGAGCAATCAGATATTTTAACTAATTAGCTTAGCTAAATTTAATAAAATAAGATAAATTAATTTGAAAAAAATGAGTAAAACCTCAACTTATTGAAGCTTTATTATTAAATATATTGCTAAAAAATAATTTTAAAAAACCAAAGATTAAAAATATCATTTAAAAATTTTCAACTAAATAATTTTTTAATTTTTCTTCAGTGTAAAAATAAAACAAAATAAAATTTTTCATAAATATGTTGATTGATATTTTTTGAAACAAATTATAAAATTTATAAAAAGAGCGTTAAGCCAAAAAATATATAAATATATATGGTCATTTTACTTTTTTGGTAACATAGTTATAATTAATTTGATTAAAATAAATAGATTTTACACAGCATTTTATTATTATTTCAGCAGATGGAATCTTCTAGATTACTAATTTTTTAATTTGTATCTGCTGTTTCCTACTTTTGATTAATATAATTTATCTGAAGATTTGAATTTATAATTTTTTCTTAGCTAAAATATTTGTTCCTGTTTGAGGCTTAGGTTTATTCATGTAATATTTTTAACTTCTAGTCTTATTAATGCTTAAAGTTGACTTCTTCAAAGTTCGATCTAAAAATAGATTATTTTTTGGGTGTATTATTTTTTATTTCAGTATTATTAGCCATTTAAATTGATTTATTTTCTTATTCTTTTTTCGTGTATTTATTTAGGGCTATTAGTTGGTATGCTGGATTTTCTCTATCATAATCAGTAGTAAAAAACTGCTCAGCTTGATAAAAATCTTGCAAATTAGGAGGAGCTTCAGCAATTTCAAACATTTTTTCATTAAATTCTTGCATTGGAAGGGCTGCATGAATAATACCAAGACCTAGTGAAATCCAGCTAACTACAGAAACATAATCAATCCCCACTATATATATCAAAAATAGAGCATTAGAAAGAGAATATATGGGCAATATATATTCAATCATTTCAGTCATTTCAATAGACAATTCAGCAGACTAAGAGAACTTAATAGTTTTTCTTCTCAATATATTAAACTATTTAAACAAACAGAATTATATTTAAAAAAGTTTAAAGCAAAGTTACAATTAATTTATTAATTTACCTTATCAACCCAGTATATAAGCAATATAGCTACCATTGAATATACAATACCTATAGGAATTATTGGAGAGTAGAAAGCAACCATAAACATGGTTTTTAAATTATTAGCATACTACTGAGAAATATTATATTATGGATATTCGTATAAGCTAATTAAAATTAAATAATTGACTGATTATTTTTTTAAATAAAATATTACTTATTTAGTTGTTCTTAAGTAAGATAGCATTTTTTTGCCTTTTGAGATTACATTTTTTATTAGACTTTTTTAAAAATTCCAGGGAAATCAATAAGCCCCATAATAAAAGGAATAACCATATTAAACATAAAGACATAATTTTAATTATAAGCAATTCCACCTTCTGAAAATATTGCTCCAAATTTCTTTTAATCACTTAAAACAACATCAATAAAAAATTAAATGAGAGATGTATTAATAAAAGTAGCCCAAGCCATTTTTTTGGCGATGCTTATGTTATATTCAGTCCTTGTATAGCATCCTTCAATACTAGATTTAAGTTTTAATTAAGTTATTTAGAAGTTTAAAATAGAATTAAAAATTTTACTTTGTCAAATATTTAAGTACAATTTGTAGTAAAAAATTTAAAATAGTAATTGCAATAGAAAGCAAAATAGCTATGCTCTAAACCAATGCATTGTTACTTTAAGTTGTGTTTTATGATGAAGAAGGTTTTTATTGTTTTTGAATAAATAGCAATAAATATATTAAGCCTGCACATCCAGCTAATGCTAAGATTGTAATCAAAAATCCCTTAAGGCTTCTTTTGTTTTTCTCATTTTATGTTATATGTAAATTTTCCCAGTACATATCTGAAGGATAAGGGGCTTATGTTATCTACAGTACTTTATTTTAATAAATTAACTCCTTAGATCTTTTAGAGTCTTAAACATAGTCAAGCACTTATTATTTCACTTTTATATAAAATATTAAATGCTATTTAAAAATTAAACATTTATTTAGTTAATTACATTAATTAAGAATAAAAATAAAATTTAAATCACATAATTAAAATTATCAATATAAAATTGTTTAAAAATATTTATTTTTCACATCAATTCGTTGTTAGAAAAATGATCAAGTGATTTTGGTACTTTTATTACTATTAGAAATCAAAATTAAAAAAAAATTTCAGTAGAAATTTGATAGAACCAAACTTTTTAATTCTTTAAGTTTAATAACAAATAAATTAATTAATCGATTTAATAAAAGAATAAGGAAATTAACAAAATAATTGAGAAAAATAGTTATTAAGTTATACTTTATTCAGTTTTTAGAATAACAAGTGCTTTGCCAGTAAAGTATTGCTTCATAAATTCTTTGCCTTTACCATCTTCAAATTTCTCTTAAAATCTTTAAATTTAATCATCTAAATTAGCAATTTTTTTGTTAATATTTTCTAAAATTAAAGTGTCTGCAATCTTTCCTTAATTCATTTGTTTGATTGTGTTTTGCTTTTGCTTGATAAGGTCTGAATGAATTTTATTTAATTACTACAGTTCTTTCAGATTATAGCATAAATTGATTTTAACTACTTCCAGGCATTAATCTGGTGTTGGATTTTCTTAATTCAACTTTTTTGAAATTTCTTTTTCAACAAATAGCTTTAAGTCATCATCGTAGTCACTATTAATAGCATCAAACTCCAAAGGAATATTTTAAAACAGCAACGCATAATCGTTTGCAGAAATATCTGCTTCATCACATTCCGAATCTAGCTTACGTTAATAACGTCTAAATATTTAAAGCAATATTATAATAATTATCACTGTAGCTAAATTGAGTATCTCTTATACAAACATTAAAGTCTTTTATTCCTATTTATTCCCTAGCGAAATTACTGTTATCCAATTTTTTTTACATACATCTGAAGTATTTAATCCTTCAAGCTCACTACTTTCTTTGCAATCTTAACCATAAATGGCATTAGTAAGCATATTATATCCACCAGAAGTCAAAAGTATAAGGCAAAGAAATACCTCACAGTACTTTAAAAAGCTGAAGTATAGAGGATAGCCACTTCCAAGAAAAGAAAGATCTCTAAGATTGCAAAGAAAATTAATTTTTTATTTGTTGATTTATCTTGCACAGCACACGCACAAATCTTTTGATTCTTTGTTCTCGTATCCTACCATATTGGCTAACTTTTTGTAAAGATTTGATTTTATTGTATAATTTTAAAATATATATTTTTATATTTACTTAATGCTGATTAGCAATTGTAAAACTAGGCGGTATTTTATACCTTGAGTATTCCTTTTAAGCTTTGTGAACAGGTCCTTGAGTTAAATATAGTTCTTTTTACTCATCATCTAATTTTTTTGGATTAGGCTGTGCTTATTCAATGTCTTCAACCTCTATATAATTAGTGCGTTAATCGATATTTTTGGACTAATTAATTTCCATAATAATGTAATAAATAATGTTAATAATAATTAATTTTTTATTATTTAAATTTTTGTTAATCCAAAATCAATATTTTTACCTAAAATTTTCATCTTACTATAATAAAAACCAAAAATAACTTGAAGTTATATTGGATAATGATTTATATTTTATAGTCAAAGTAGTTGATTGGTTTTTAATTTTATTGAAAACTATTAATTATCTATCTGTAATTTAAAGAATATTAAAATATTTGAAGTAGATTGATTTAAATTAAAATCTATCTTTCCATCTATCCTAAATTAACATTTATTTCTACAACAACTGATATCTATTTTAGTTATTCAATTACTTAAAAAATCTATTGATTCATTTCGATTAAATTATCAAAAATACTTTTTTAGAACAAAAATTTGCAAATGATTTTAAATGCAAATACAATAATTTTAAAATAGATCTATTTAAATTCTTTTATTTGACTGATAAGCTTTTTTTATGAGTTAAAATTATTTGATCTACTTAAATTTTTTAAATTCTGAGATCAAATAATATTTTGTAGCTTTTTCAAATTCTGATTTTACAAAAAAAAAGTAAAAAGCGCTCGATGTAGGGATCGAACCTACGACCTTGCGGTTAACAGCCGCATGCTCTAACCAGCTGAGCTAATCGAGCGGTACAATTTTAATTATGAGTTTTTGAAATATTTTTATTAATTGCTTTTTATAAATCAAATTTTTGTTTGTTTGTCTAGTATTAGCATACATTTTTAAAATATTTCTATATTTATGTAAATTAGCATTTTTAATAAGTATTTATCATTAATAAAGAAATAATTGAACATTATTACATCTCATCAAATAAATATTAAAGCTATTTTTGTTTGTTTACATATTAATCAAAAATTTTTTACTTAACACTTTAAAATTTTAATAAGAGCTGTTTATAGAAAAATTTGTAGGAAAGTTTTTTTTTATTTCGAAATGGAGAAAAAAAATAAACACAAATAATTAGTTAATAAATACAAACATATTTTAATTATCATCCAGGACCTACTTTAGGAATATCAAAATGCTCAGGTAACTAGCTTAAACCTTTGTTGAATTTTTCAAGCTTTTCTCTATGAGTGATTTTTAATTCTTGCTACACCTTTTCATCAAATCTCTTTTTTCTAATAACATCAAAAGCTTCCTAACTTTTTGTTTTCTTGATTTCGCTTGTGACTGGTTATGAAGATAATTTTTCTATTTGTTGTTTTTTCTTCTTTTCTTCTTCTTCTTTTTTCTTATGCTGAAGATACTCTTTTGGTAAAGCCTCTTGAATAGGTCTTTTCTTCAATAATTCCTATTGGTTTTTTAAATTGTTGACTATATCAGAAGCAGTTTTATTTCCTTTTAATTTAAGCAAACCCTTCTTAGGTTATTATTGCTTATCTGACATGCTTATATAATTTTAACTTTTCTGTTTATAATATTTTCTATTTATAATTTTTGAGTTTTATTATATGTATTACTTTCTCTATTAGACAAAACTTACAAAAATTAATTATTATAATCTTCAGATGATTAAAAGTTAGATGTTTAATAAATTAATGTCAAATTAGACATCAATATTATATCTGCTATATTAGCTTTATAATCATTTTGATTAGAAAATTCTATTTCATAAATTTGATTTATTTTTCATTGATACCAAATATTTCTTCTAAACATTTTTTCACATAAAACAGTTTTATTTCAATTTTTTGTATTTATTTTTTTCAATCATTTTTATAAAATAGTTTTAAATAATAAAATTCTTTTTAGTGTTTATTTTTTAATTATTAGCGAATAAGGTTTAATAGCTATTCTTTAATTAAGCTATTGTCTCATTTATTAGTAAATTTTAAAAAAGATATTAATTATTTCTGATTTATCACAAATTTTTGATTGAAAAATTATTATTTGATTAATTATTTAGTAGAAGCTGAAATAAAATGTAAAGTAAAGGAGCCATTAATGAGAGTTAATTCACACACAAAGAAAATGAATCTCTTAATTTACCTTCAAATATCTAATTTTTAAATGTAGGCGACATGTCGCTAGATCCAGAATACAAAAGTATTTTGCCGTCTTAGTCTTAAGTTATAGATAAAAAAGCCAAGCAGCAACTAATAAAAAATTCTATGCAATAAGCATATTTTTTAGACAATTTGTAATAGTTTGACGATGTTTAACTATTAGAAATAAGTTTAGGTGCAAAAATAGACACTTTTCTTGGGATTGAAAAAATAATCCAAGTAGAAGGTTTTAAAGCTACCTATTCTTGTTAAAGTTGCAGCACTGTTACCGATTTTGATGAAAAATCGAAATGTATTGAATGTTAGTGTAGCAATATTAAATTAAGAATGAAAGATAAGTGTAATTTTTTTAATTGTAATTTATTTTTAAAAAATCTTTTAATTTAAATAAAGTTGTACCAATTACAAAGCCAAATACAAGCAAGAAACTTAGTGAGCTCACATTTAACGATTTAAGCATACTATATTAATTTTAAGCTTAGACTTATGGTTAGGTTAAATTTTAACACTTAAAACTCCTTATAAAATGTAAAAAATGTGCTGAAAATTCAGTTGAGATTTTAGATTTAAGTGTTATTATTCAAGCACCTACAATTCCCTAAATAAAATAATTAAATTTTAATTTTTAAGTAATTTTATAATTTAACGAAAAAAAAATATTTATTGATCTAAAATATAAATTTTATGTCTATATAGGCAATGTGTAATAAGTGTTGCTCAATCTAATATTTGGGTATAACACACCTAGAGGTAAATTATAAGAAGGTGGAATGATTATGAGACAAGTTGAATATGAACAGGATGAAGACTTGAAATTTTTTTAGATTACTTAAAATTTGGCAAAATCAGTATTACTAAAAATATTTTAAGAGTATTAGTAAATAAATACTTCATTATTTTTGATATTACTTAATATTGTAAATGCTAAAAATAAAGAATGAGTATGATATAATTATAAAAAGTATAAATATTTATTTATAATTTACTTTAAATCTTTGTTAAAAACATTGTTTAAAAATTCTTGCACTAACTTCTCAAAAAATCATTAAAATATATTTTTAAAAGAATATTTAAATTGAAATTTTAAATAGAATGTAAGCTTATGCAATTAAATTTTATGATGAATAAGCATGCAATAAACTTGCTATTTTTTTAGTAGTAATAAAATTTACTTTGATTAAATTTGATTTTCTTAAAAAACTGTCTACATAAATTTTAATAAAAATATCGAAAATGATATTCTGAAAAATAAACACCCAAGCTAATAAACCTAATTTTAGGTAGTAGAAACCATATTTTTGCTGAAATAGTTGCATTCGAATATGTTTTTTCATTAGCTAAATCAGGCTACTAATAACTTTATAATTTAATTCTTAAAAAATTATTAACGTATATTTTCATAAAAATATTCAAACTTGGAAAATATTAAGATAAAAAACATATTTCATAGCATTTTATAATGAGAATCCTTTAAACTGGTTTATTACCTTTTAAGGTAAAATAAATTCCTATAAATAAACTTATTTATATTTAAATTCTTAAAAATATCCAAAATGATATTCTAAATAACAATCAAGATAGTAAATTTATATATGAAGAATATTGTAATTAAAACTGGTTGTTGCTATTTTTATTTAACTAATCACTTTATAATTTAATTCTAAAAAATTATTAAGATATATTTTATTCCAAACTGATATTCTGGAAAATATTTAATCAAAAAAACTTATAATAACATTTTATGACAAAAACCCTTTCTTTAAGCTGGATGATTTCCATTTTACAGTAAAATAACACTCCTATAAATAAACAAACATTCTTAAAAATATTCAAAATGATATTCTAAATAACAATAAAGATGAATTTATATAATTATTTAATGAAAATTGTACTTAAATTTGGTTGTTGCTATTTTTACTATAATTAAATTTCAATTTAATAAACAAAAATAAATTTCAAATTTTAATTCTTATATTAAACGTGAATTAATAATTTAATATTTTTTGTAAGAAAATTTTATCTATAAATTCAAGAAATATCTTGATTACTCTGATTAAGTTTTAGCTAATAACATTTCTTATACATTTATGTTTGATTAATAATATTCTTAAAGATTTTTTTATTAAAAATTTGTAAATTAAGGCTAACAATAAATCTCCAAAATTTGTGATAAACATAACATGACTATATCTTAAGATAACAAATATCCCTATTTGGTTAGTCTCTTTATTATGGTTTTCCCATATGTTTTAGCTTTTCTAACTTTGCAAATCTTTTACGATTTCACTGAGTCTTACAATTTACATCCATTGATTAGATTGCTTTTCGTTGATGTTGCACATACAGTTTTGGTCTTCGCATTTTCTTTTATATTCAAGAATAGTAGTATCTATGATCCCTACTGGTAAACCCTTCCAATAGGCTACGCATACATTTTGAATAAGCAGAGCTTATATTCATATAGCTTAAGAAATATAGTTGCAATTTTCCCTCTGCTTGCTTACTGCATTAAATAGAACGTTTATTACTTTAGGTAGACTCACATTATTATGCTTTTCAAATAACTCAAAAATTATTTCAATAAAATAAAAATAGATTTTGGCCTGGTTTTCAATATGAAGATTTCAGATACAAGCAATACTCTAATATTATTCACAATCCTATTTTATATTGGATTTTTTCTTTTTTCAGCTTTCATTTGTTTCCCACAATTCTAGTCTTTTTAGGATTAACTCCTCTTTACTATATTTTAAATGAAGATATTGCAAACTAAGCTTTTATAAAAATAATTATCACTTACTTAGGAAGCCTAATTTCTTTAGGAGGAGTTGTTATTGAGGCAATAGCTGATGAATAATTACTTCCTTGGAGAGGAGTTAAAACTGAAAAATGCATAGAAGTAGGGCTATGGAAATACTCAAGACACCCTAACTATTTTGGTTAAATAACAATTTGGTGGGGTATTTTCATTTCATTACTCGGATCGACAAATCCTCCATTATGGACTGTGATTGGAGCTATAAGTATTACATGCTTATTCAATTTTTATAGTGTTCCAGCTATGGAAAAGTATTTATCATAAAAGAAACCAAGCTACAAGCTTTATTAAAAGACTGTTTCCAGACTTATTCCATGGTTTAGAAAAAGTTCTAAGAATGAATGATAAGATAATAAATAAATAATATTTTACTTAATAAATAAACTATTTTTTTTTCATTCTAAATTTATTTCAAATAATTCTTTAAATAAAAGCCATAAAAAGCAATTATTTTTTCTTGCATAAATAAATTTATATTTCATTTTTTAAAACCTTGTTTTAGATTAATGCTTTTTCTTTTATCTTAAATTTATTAAAATTTTATTTTAATTAAAAAAACTATTTTGATTTTAAATTTAATTTTAAAAAAATTATGATTTATAAAAGTATTGAAAAAATATGATTTTATTTGATTGATATAAGTTTTAATATCTATATTAGTATTGTCAAAAAAATCAAATTTTTGGCTGACTTATCATGAAAAAAATAAATAAATAAGATTTTTTAGTCAAATAAAAATATTTTATTTCGGAAGAATAAAATAAATAAATTCTACTTAAATGCTTAATTAGAAATTAAGATTTTTAATAAAATGATTGAATGAAAATAAAAATTTGAACTGTTTAAAGGCTATTATGAGAAAAAGTATATTTCATTTTTTAATATTTTTGTAGATAATATATTATTATATTCTTAATTAAATTTACTTTTTACTTTAGCTATTAGGAAATTTGTTTCTAAATACTTTTTCATTTATTTATATATTTATTTTGCAAATAAAGCTAATCATAGCTATGAACCACCCTCATTCTAATTAAACCCATTAAAACTTAAAGACATCTGAAGAAACATTTGAGGAAGCTATTCGCGTAAAATTTGATTCAAAGCTTTTTGGATTAATTTAAATAAAATATACTCATATTTTTAATAGAACATAATATAAGCTATTGATAAGGAAGGTCCAGGAAATTTTTAGGCTGCTTCTATTAGAGAACCTATTATTTAATTTGAGAGATCTTATGAGTAGATTATGATCAGATTAGTAAATTTATTTTATAATAAATTAATAAATAAAGTTTTATGCTTATATTATAGGTTGATGCTAGAAAGAAAATATTAAACGAAAGCAAATTGCAAAATATGTGAAAAGATAATTATTTTGAAAAAAACATCAAAAAATGCTACTAAACTATAAATTTACAAATTCACTCTAAAAAGATTTATGAAACTACTTATAAATACACTGTTTTATGTTTGTAACTAATCATTTTTTCTTAAACTAAATTTTATAATAGTGAAATTAATTTTCTTGCTTTCGCGCAAAAAAGTTAGCTAATAAGAAAATATCATAGCTTGCATAAAAAATGCATTAAATTTAAACCTAGATTTATTATTTAACTTAAAATTCTTTTATTTAAAAAAAATATCTTTGTTTTTCCTACTTAAAAATTTGTTATGTAAAATAATTTTTATTAATTTAAAATTACACTCTTCAGAATTAAAATTTTAACGAAAATTCAAATTTTTCCTTATCAGAAACCTGGATTCTTTTTTTTCTGCTAATCAGCTTATTAGAATTTAAATTATAAAAATAATTAGTTACTTTATCTATAACAAAAGTAAAATTTAGGAATTAAAAAAAAAAACCTTTAATCAAATATGCTTCATTGCAATCTTTTTCACACTCTTAAAAAAGGAAAATTAGTAAATGGATATGTAGCTATTTTTAATGAAAATTATTGATCAAAAGACAAAGTAAGAATTGAATATTTCTTTCTTAGATTATTAAAATAGATAACAATGAAGGAATGTTAGTAATGAATGATTTCTCTATCAAGCTTAAATACAAAATTTATTTGGAGAGCTTAAATAAGCTGGCGATGGTGATGATAAATAAAAGTACTGATGAAAACATTCTGAACAATTATTTAAAATAGTCTGGAACTCAACTTAATAGTCTGAAAACAATAAACATTTTTAAATCATTAAATTAATTTATTAAGAAAAAGAAAAAAAAATCTAAAGCTAATAAAGAAAGAGTTAAGAATCATAAAATAATAAAAACAAAATAGCTATTAAATAAAATGAGTTACGCTTATCTTTTTAAGTATATTATCATTGGTGACACTGGTATGTTTTTTTAAGAAACTATTGTATCTTCAATTATGACATTTCATTTTACTAATAAAAAAGGTGTCGGTAAAAGTTGTATCCTCTCTTAATTCATTGATAAGAGATTCAAAGAAAAGCACGATGTTACTATTGGTGTTGAGTTTGGTGCAAGAATGATTAGTTTCGATAATAAAAATATTAAGCTTTAGATTTGGGATACAGTAATATAATAATTTTATTTCATTTTGAACACTTACTTACCCACATCTTAATCTTTAAATAATTATTTAGAAAATTAAATAATACATTTATTTCATTTTTTGATCATTTTATTGAGATAATTTAAAATATATCAAAAAATTAGGCTGGTTAAGAATCATTTAGATCAATCACTCGTTCATATTATAGATCTGCAGCAGGAGCCCTTTTAGTTTATGATATCACTAAGTAATACAATTTTATGAGTTAGTTGGACTAATTTTAAATTTATTTTTTGTTGAAAAGGCGTGAAAGTTTCTAGCATCTTGGTAGATGGCTTGAAGAAGCTAGATAAAATGGAAACCCATAAATGAGTTTTATTTTAGTTGGCAATAAGTGCGATTTGGAATAGGAGTAAATATTTTATTGCATTTAAAATTTACTAAATATAATTTAACTTCAATTCCATGAAGCTAAAAAAAGAGTGTATTTATCAATCGCAATACACTAACTATTTTAACCTAGAGAAAAGTTTGAATAACATTTATAAATTTTATAAAAAGCCGTCAAGTTAGCTATGAAGAAGGCGAAAAGTTTGCCAAAGAGCATGATCTTGTGTATTTAGAAGTAAGTGCTAAAACTGCATATAATGTTGAAGAAGCCTTTAAATAAACAGCAAAAATGATCTATGAAAAGATTAACTAAGGTTTAATAGATCCTAACATAGAGGTAATATTAAACTTAATTTTACTATTAAAATAACTAAAAGTTTCCCATTTAAAATTAATAAAAATAGACTTTTGGAGTAAAAGTTGGAACTGAATAAAATACCATGACTTTGTCAGCAAAAACAAAACCAACACCTCCTGCATCTAATGGCTGTTGTTGAGATAAGATAAATAATATTACATTTAAATAGATACTATATTCAACTTCTCAATTCAAAGAACTGAATGTCTTAATTCTAATAGCAATTTATAGTCAATTGAAAATAAATCATAAAAATAAACAAACAAACAAAATTAAATAAATAAATAATATATCTACAAAACAATCAATCAAACAATAGTACCGCTCGCTCACATAGACTAAAAATGGGAAAATAAAAGTTAAATTTTTATAGAAAATTAAAATAAACAAAGCATATTAATTTAAAAAAATAAATAGTCTATCTAATATAAAATTCCTTTATATGAACATATAAATTATTAAATTAATGTTTTCTACTTTTTATCTAAATTATTTCATTCATGTATATTGTATAAATCATCATATCACCTTCACCCAATTTCATTTGAAGCTTATTTTTTATAATCTTAAATTTGATATTCTGTTTCAATATTATTTTGTTAAATATTCTAAAACTATCTCAGATAACTTTTACAACTATTTAGAATATAATGTTAAATCAAGCAATAATTCAAAATATTCTAAAAAAAAATTAGTAGACTAAATAAAAATATTCTAAAATATCATTTTCACATTTAAAAATTTGAAATGCAAGCATTACCAGAATACATTTAAAAAAAAGAAAAAATATGATTATATTTATATCTAAAATACTATAAAGAATATCTAAATAAATAATAAACGAATATCAGATAAATATATGCATTTGTAATTTAATTATAATACTTCAGCAGCTTTTCTTTATGCTAATTATATGTTTTTACATGTTTTTTTTAGCAAAAGTAAGTAAAAATACTTAATAAAAACTTGTAAAGTTTCACAAACTAAATTTATGATAATTAATATATCTAGAAATTGATAAATATTCTAAAAATTTTGATAAATTAATCTAAATAATCTTATTTATTTTAACATATTATTTTTCAATTAAACAACTATCGATTTCAAAGATTAAAATATTAAATTTGTTGAATTTTTATTTTAGTATCAATTTTAGAAATCAATTTTTATAAAGGGTATAAGGATTGTCTGGGAATAGATAGATGATATATAAAATTTTAATAATAATCTCATCTCATTTAAAAATAATCAATAAAAATATGTATGTTCTAATTTAACATTATCAAAAAGCCTATTTATTATTAAGTTCTTTGTATTTATTTAGAAAATAAAAATGATTTAAAAAGAATATTTTTAGAATTAGATATTTAAAACAAACATATTATTTTACTTAAAGATTACAAATTTAATACCATAAATTATTATTTATTAAATTAAACTAAACTAAACTTAAAAGGTGCAAAAAACAATTTATTTTATAAACTAATTTTAAATAAGAGGATTTGATTTTTATGAAAAAAATAGATAGATAGATAGATCTTACTAAACAGTTAAATAAATATAGTTTTCATAAAAAATTCATTTATTTTAAAAATTATAATTCCACATTAAATTCTAATTTACTATTGTTGAATCTTATTTGTTAACTATTTATTATTAATTAGCTTTTTTTGTTATACATTTAGTGCAAATAATAATTTCAATTAAATCATGAATTATTTTATCTTTTAATTATAATTCATTCATTCAATCAATCAATGTTTTGGTTTTCATTTATAAATTTATATTTTGCTTCTATTTCTTCAAGGGTTAAAATTTTTGATTTCTTCTCATTTTCACTTGAAAGCTTTAAATCATATTCAACTTTTTTTCTTTTATCTATATTTTCGAATTCTTTAATTTTTCTTTCATAGTATTGCTCGTCAGTTTCTCCTTCCATCTTTTCTGTTGATTAAATTTATTCTTCCCACATTTACTCTATTTGCTATATATTTGGTTCACATTTTCCTAGACAATACCAATTTCCTTCTCTAAAGCTGCAATCTTGTTTACTTACTTTTTTCTAGCAATTTTTATTTGCACATTGCACCTTGTTATATTTAAATAAAAAATTAGTTATCTTTGATTTAACTAAAATTAAAAATAATTACGATGTAGAAATCCTCATATGTTTTAAGACATTCTTATTTACAAAAATGCTTCCCATGCTATTAAATTGTATTTTCCTCAACAACTATTGAGTAGCATTACCAACAACTTATTTTTTTAGATAAAAAGTCAGAAGGAGTTTGAGCATCTGTTGCTGTTGATTCTGTATGGAATAGCTATTTACCAGTGTTATCAGTAGATTGTTTTATTTTAGGTTATATTTATGGAGATTTATCTTAAAATCTTACTTTTTTCAAATCTTAAGAAGGTTATTTCTTCAATAATGGAGGTCTACTAGCAATCTTATTGTTATTATCAATTTATTTACTAGGAGATTCGCTTTTTTTTTCTTATATATTTCCTTTTTATTCTTCTAAAAGAGGTTTTTATGCTACTGCTTTGGGTGTTGTAATATTATTATTATTTAGGGATGGCTTTTTTACTAATTCAGTATTATTTAAATCTACACTTTTATTCTAATTGAAAGTATTTATTCTTTTCATAATTTTTATTTAAAATCCTGGAGGAATTCCCATTTTATTTAATATATCTGTGTTTATTTCTTAATAATAAAATATTAAAATATAAAATATAATTTAAATTAATTTTACATCTTATTTAATCTTCATTAGAATATCCATTATTTAAGAATACATCAGTAAATTTTACTAAATTAGTTTCTTCCAAAAATTATTTTAAAAAAGGAGTCAATGTAGCTTTGTTTTGCTTTATTTAGCTGGCGTCTTTTGAATTCTTTCTTTCAATCATTCCCTTGCTGCTACTTTATTAAAATGACCCATTAAGAGATTTATTTAAGTCATTAGAACTTTAATTTTCTTTTTATCTGGAAGACTAGGTATTTGAAGAAGGCCTTTGAATTGATGACATACTACTACTAGTATTTTCTATATCAAATATTTCTATTTCAATACTTGTTTGTTATTTAATTTAAGCAAATTACTTAATGAAGATTTTTGGGCTATTCTTTAGCCAAATTCTTTGTTCATTTTAGCGTAGTCAATTTTAGTTGTTTTCTCTGTTTATTTTTTGGCATCAATAATCATATTGGCATAATCTTGATTGCAAAAATATTTAAATTTATGAATATAAATCTTTAAAGTATTACTCTTTATTGGTTAAGCAGCTGTAGACGACTTCCATCTACTACCACTTGTCCTTAATCTTTTATTGATTTATAATTTAAGTCGATAAATGATAAATTTATTTATTCAATTGTAATATACTAATCTTCTTTTTTCTTTTTTTCTACTTCCATTTATGCCTTCAAATAAGCCAACTTTTCTTCCTATTTGATAATAATTTTAAATAATCTATATAGCTTCAGAATTTCTATTTTCTATATTAATCTATTATTGATAAATAATAAATACCATTTTTTTGGTTTCTAATTCTAGCTATTAAGAAGCTAATGGAGCCCTAATTTTATTTTAAACAACAAGTAAATACTAAATGAATTTTCATTTTTGTTCAAAAACTTACTTTGGATTTGATTTTCCTCTTGCTGGTCTCATTTTAGCTATTTTCCTAAATAATACCAATTAAGATCTTTAACTTGATTTGATTCTTTTGATATTGATTGAAGTTAGATATAAGATCAAAAAAATTTTAATTTTTTCAATTTTTAAATAGATTACATTGTTTTTTAATTATTAAATTTACAAATTTACAAACAAAATAGCACTAATCAGTTTAAAAGTTATCCATTCTGTTTATGTTTATTATTGATATAAATGCAACAACTATATTGATTTGTTTTACTTTAAGATATTTTAAAATTATATTACATAGATTCGTTTGCATTTGATAAAAAGTAAGATGGATAATATACTGGGTGTGATATGAAGTTATTAATTTTTTTTGAATATCAAAAGATTGAAATAATGAAAAAGGCCTTCTTATATTCAAACTTTTAAATAGGATAAAATACCAGCTAAAAATTATAAAAATATAGTTTTAAAAAAGGATTCATAAAAATTATTATCTATCAAGCTTTGGATTAAGTATTAGTTTTCATAATTCTCAATTCAATAAAATTATCGAATGATAATATAAAATACAAATATGATTTTTATGTGTGATGAAATATTTAAAATTTTTTTTTAATACTCATAGATTAAATTAATTGAAAAATTACTTTTTTTAATCAAAATATTTTTTATCACTTTATATTGATTGTATAAAATATCTGCTAAAAAGTAAACAGATTTTTGTTTTATAAAAAAGTATTATGAATATATGGATTAAATATTACTTTTGATAACTCTATTAGTTAAAATTGGTAAATAATAGTTTCCAAATACTAATATTTCTAAAATAAAAGAAAAAAAATTTTCAAAGATTATAATAAAATGAAAATAATTATTACCAAACATTATTTAATATGATTAATCTTTTTAAAAACTATGGAACGCTCTGAATAGAAAGTATAGAAATATTATCTTTAAAATATCAATCCACTTCCTATAAACAAAAAAACAAATAAATTCATTTAGGATATTGATATATATAATATAAGCCTGTAATATCCACTAGATTATCAGAAAATATTTAATAAAAGCAGCCGCGCCTTTTTAGGAATCAGATTTTAACAACTTTAATAAATATCCTATATAAAAAGCTAATCAAAAAATATTGAAAATACATATTAATTAACATAAAATACAATAAATAAATTCCCATTTTGATATAAATTACTTACAGAAAAAGATTTTTCTAATGAGTTTTTTTGATTTTGATAGCAATACACCAGAATACAAATACTACGAAGACTTATGTCTGGAGGTATCTGTTTCGAATAAAGCTAAGTGCAGATCTTGTGGCAAAGCTATTGAAAAAGATGTACTTAGATGGTGCAGTTCTGAAAGAGATAGAATTGAAACAGTATATGTTAGTAAAAGATACTATCACCAAAATTGCCTACCTCCTGTAGCTGGTCATCCTGTTGTCGACTATAACGCTAAAACAAAATCAGGATAGCTTAAAAATATGCATGTAAACCCTTCTAAGAAAACAGAAAAAGATTTATTTAGCAAAGTAGTAGATGAATATGTTAAATATAGAAACAACTATGACAAAAAAAGCAAAAAATTAGTTAAAAATTGGGGTTATGATGATTCAGATTCAGATTCTGACGATGGAAGTATATAGGTTGTAAAAATAGCAAAGAAAGCCACAAAGGCTTAGAAAACTGAAAAGTAATCCAATAAGAGATCAAAAGCTGATGATAGCGATAATGATGATGATATTGAAGTTGGTTTAGCTGCATACACAGATGGCTAAAGATAAAAATACTTAAAAAAATTAGAAGAACTAAAATCAAAAACTGTAGCTTAGCTAAAAGCCATTTTGAAAGCAAATAATTAAACTTAAACAGGTACTAAAGAAGTACTTTTAGAGAAAGTAGCAGACGGATACACACTTGGTGCTATACCTTAATGTACTAAGTGTGGTGGAGGTAAACTAAGGTTTAACAAATCTACAGGAGAATACACATGCCCTGGATTTATGGAAGACACTGATAAAGTTGATTGTGATGCTGTATTCTAGATAGATTAAGTTGTTAGATTTGATTGGGTAGATTCATGAAAATCAATAAAATGAGTTCTAGTAGTTTATTTTTGTATAATTGTTTAACTATAGAAATAGATAGATATACACATTTCTCTCTTTATCATTGAAAATATTATATTTATTTTTTATTACAATATTAATTTTCTACTCTAAAATAATTATTTACACTTAAGTTTACTCATTTTATTTCAATTAATTGAAATATTTAATTTCTTGTAAAACATAATATAAGAAATTAAAGTTTAAAAAAGAAAAATCTATTTTAATCTCATTTTCAACTAAAAATATCTTAAAAATATTTGAAACAATTTGGTTAGATTTATAATAAAAGATTAAATGAATCTATACAATACTTTCTTTTTACCAAATATCAATTACCTTATTTAAAACGATATGTTGTTTTTTTCTTATTTGGTGAGATAGCTTAGCTTTGTCTTTAATTTTAGTTTTTATTTTATTAATTATTTTCAACGAATAAAAATGTTAAGTTAAAATATGAATTGATAGATTTTATTCGGAATAAATGCATTCTAGTTTGATCTTAGTAGTTTTTGATGATAACTTAAAATAAACAATTTAAAAATAAGGAGAAATTCCTTTTTTAAGATAGAGGAATAGTTGAAAAAAAATGTGAATAAATAAATACAGATATAAGCTTGGTTTCTTAATATTCAAAAACAATGGAAAAGACTTACAAAAAACAGAAAAAGAAATTTGTTAATAGATATATTATTTATTTCGTTATTAAATTAAAAAGAAAACTTTAAAAAGAAAAAATAAACAAATAAATTAAATTATTAATTAATCAATCAGTCAAGTTTTAACAATGAACTCAGAAACAAAAGGATCAATAGCTACTCCCTTGTCAAAATATAAATTAGTATTTTTAGGAGATTAGGGTGTAGGAAAGACATCAATTATTAACAGATTTATGTTTGACACATTTGATGGAAAAGATCATGTAAATAATTTATATTTTAAATGTTCTAACTAATCCATAATTAGTTAATATAAATGACCAACTGTTTTTATCCAATTAAACTCAAATATTATGATTTAAAAGAAAAATGATTGAAATAGAAATAGATTTTAAAAATTCAAACTATTAATTTACCAAAAAATAATTTACTCCCTACAATTGGCTTTTGTTTAATTCTACTTCAGTTTAACTCCTTGATGAAATTTTTTATCGCAAACATCTAAAAAAACAGTAATAAAATAAAATAGAAGATTTGGATCTAAGAGCATATTTCTTAGCTTCTTAAAACTTAGGATTATGGATTAAGTTTGAATAAAAATTGTATTTTTGAGTTAAATTAAAGCAATTCTAATTTATTATTAGCCTACAGTTGGTATTGATTTTATCTCAAAGACCCTCTATTACGAAGATAGGACTATAAGATTATAGCTATGGGATACAGCTGGCTAAGAAAGGTTTAGAAGTTTAATTCCCTCATATATTAGAGATAGCGCTGTTGCAGTAGTCTGTTATGATATTACAAGTAATTAGAATTATTGGTTGTTTTAATAATAACATTTTTCTTCAAATAACAATAGACAAAGTTTCATTCGATAATGTAGCCAAATGGATTGAAGATGTTAGAGCAGAAAGAGGGCATGATGTCATAATTTGCTTAGTTGGTAGTAAAAACGATTTAGTTGATAAAAGGTAAATAAAATTCAATTTAATTTTTAGATTGGCAATATTTTTGTGATAAATTATTTAGGGTAGTTTAAACAACAGATGGTTAAACTAAAGCAAAAGAATTAGATGTTAAATTTTTTGAAGTTAGTGCTCTTACTGGATAAAACGTATAGTAACTATTTAGATCTATTGCTAATATGCTTCCAGGAGCAGAAGTAAGCTAGCTTGCTCAACTTTAAGGAGGATTAAACAACAAAGCAAATAATAACTAAGGTATTTTATTTAAGAGAAAACAAATTCTTTTCAAGAATATTAACTTTTTATTTTAACATCTATAAAATAGAAGAAACAAAATAAAATTTTCAACTGAACTAAAACCAAGCTGAAGAACAAAATAATGAAAAAAAAGAAAAAAAATAAGGTGGCTGTTGTTGAAAAGCCTCTTTAAGTAATTATAAATAAAAAGTGAATTTCTATCTTTAGTGTTTTAGAATTAAAAAATAAATAATAATTTATGGCAAATCATTCTAAAAACAAAGTAAAAATATCTCCCTAGCAAAAAAGAATTATTTTATAAATTATACACTTTTGAAGTTGTTCTTCAAAACTAATAATAAGCAGATACCTTACAAAGTAAATAGCTACCTATCTCCTTACCTACATAACTACTTACATACATACATACTTACCTAAATAAATATCTAACTTGTTCTCCTTTAAGAAAGTTTTAATTAATCTTTAATATATTATATTTTTTATTGTTTTAGCTGCTATTATTTTTGTTACATATTTTATTTTTCAGTAAAAATCAATAGTAATATTTGCTTGTTTTTCCATTCATTCATTTAAATTTGCTAAATTATTTTTTCAAAATCAATATTTTCTCAGTATTTAAAGATTATTGATTATTTTGTTGATTTATTGATTGATTGATTTGATTTAATTATTTCTGCTTACAATAAATGACATTGTTGGTTATGATATTATTTACCAATATTTTAGAGATTCATTAGATTATATACATGTGTGAGTGAATAATATCTTAGTATTTTACTTTGTAAAATATCTATTTATAAAATTTAGATAAAACACTTGGAATCCTTGATATTTAATATTATTAATAATCAAAACTAAACACTTTTAATTTTCAGTTTATAGATTTTAGAATTAAAATATGAGAAAGCAAATTTTGATACTACTCGTATTATTATTAACATCTTAAATTGTTAAGTCAGATTACGATACTGTCACAGACGACGATAGTTTTATTATGGAAATTATTCGTTAGCATGATACTGAAGGCAAACTTTTATTTTCCAAGGAAGTATACTTTAAAGTGCTTAGAGATATTATTGCAGCAGGGATGAGTTTAGCAGGATAGAACTTTAATGAAGAAAAAATATTACTTTTGATAGACGCAATCCATGACTTTGTTCAATCAAAACCTGATGAACTAGAAAATAAATTGACTTATAAAGATGTTTTTGAAGACCTTACATCTAAATTTGTTATCTTTTTATAAGAAAACATACACAAATACTAAGTCGCATATGAAATGATGTACGGTGAGTCTGAAATTCTACCTCCAATGAGTGATGAAGAAGGATAAAACGAAAATCAAAAGCAAAACTCAGGAAGCGTAGATGATCTTTGAAATAGAATGATTTAAATATAGAAAATATAACAAATTTGATACAAAAATATAATTATGTTTATATATTTATTTACAAATAGAATTGTTTAGAGTATTTTTAATAAATGAATGACGGATTTATTCATGGATAGATGGATGGATGAATTGTAATAATATAATTATAATTATAATAATAATACATTCACAATATAATTGTATATGAAATAGAAAATAATCATCGTTACTATATAGTTCATTTATACTAATTTAGTTAGTTAGTAGTTTATTCATTAATTATTTCAATTGTAGAATTATTTTATCTAACGCTCCTGCTTTTTATTATAAATTAAACTATTTTCTTTCTCATTTATACAGGAGTCTTTCAAAATTAATCGTTTTTATATATGTAAAAATAATATGCATTCTCTGCTATTTTATTTATATCTTTTAAGAAAATTATTTCAGTTCAAAACTTTTTAGGTTCTCGGTGTGAAGGAAAATTAAGATATTTTTAAGTTAATTATGTATTTTATTTTTATTAAGTCTCATTGATCAGTATTAAGTAGTAGTTCTATATTAGTTTGACGAAATGTGTTAGACAGTTGGCGAAATAATGTTATCCCCTATCTTTCTTAAATTATATTTATTGTACAATTAGTCTGTTTGCACAGTCATCAAATTGTTTGGCTACTCTGAGAAGTAATTCTTTATATTAGCCTCTTGATTTTGATTTATGTTTAATGTTTATTTTGATGAAGGTAAGAGATAATTATTTCTTGGACGAGGAAATTCTTTTTTTCTTTCAATGCTTTATTCTGTGTTATTTATACGAGCAGAATTATTACCTATTGTGTTGCTATTTGTAGTAGAACGGGGCTAATTATTTATATAATTGTTGTTACTATTTAAATAGCTGTTACTTATATTTTATGAGGTTGTTGTGAAGCTGTTATTGTTTTTCTTCTTTATTTACATTTTATTAACATTATTGGAATCATATTGAAATTCGGTATTTGGGAGTGTTTTAAAATTTAGCAGTACATCTTCGTTATTATTTCCATTACCATTTTATGTTCCGTTATTATTCATCATAGTAATAGGAGGTTTATTTGAGTTTAAAGCAACTTAAGATGAAGACTATTATTATTATTGTTAAGCTGTTTAGGCTATTGCTGTTGTTGTTGATGATGACTAGGTTGTGCTATGCTAAGAGTGAAATCTATTTTTAGGTTCTAGTGATGATCTGTTTTTCTAAAAATTCTTTTAATTTTAAGCTAGGGTTGTTGAAGAGTGTATCTGTTAATTATTATTAGAGGAAGATGGCGTTACAACTTCTTATTGTTTATTTATATTGCTATTTTATTACATTATATTTTTGAAAGTATTTTCTTTATAACTGTCAGTCCTTTTTATGTTTGCTTGTTTGTATATTTCATATGAAGCATTTTAGTTATTGTTGCTAGTAGCTCCTTACATGTTTGAAGAATTATTAATTTGAGAATACTTAACTGAATCAATTGTAGTGTTAGCTGATCTCCTTGTAATTGTTGCAGCTGATGTTGAGCTTCCAGAAGGAGCATCCTTTTTATAATTAAGCAAGTAGTTTTTATTATCTTGGTTTTATTTTACTGAAACTGAATCGATTGATGTTTATGCTCTTAATTTACTTGATACAGGTTATTATGTGTGAAGCTTCGAAGTATAATTATTATTTCCTATTTATTATTCATTGTCGTCCATAGAATCCTAGCTTGCTTAACGTACCTTAGATTTCATTTATGCATATTTATTTTAATAGCCATTATTAATTTAGTTTTATTGTTATTACTACTACTGTAAAATAGATGCTTTGTATCTCTCAAATGCAGACATCCCTGTATTATTTATAATATTATTTGAAGCAGCAGAAGTGTTTTCTTAGTTCTAATTCTCATTTTAATTTGAGTTAGCTGCAGAAGAACTTGAAGCGACTCCACTCTTTTTAGGAAGATTTTCACTGCTACTTTTATGAGATGATTTATTGCTACTTTAATTTGCAATATTCTAGTTTTAAGATGCTGATTAAGGTATTTGCTTGCAAGTAGTGCTAAAGGCAGTACTTTCATCTTTTTTTGAGCTGGAGTTGTTATTGTTTTAAATAGATGTAAAATGATCCACAGACTTGTATTAATGGTCTTTTGAATAAGAAGTATTTTTTTTAGTTACACTTTCCATTTCGCCTTATCTGTTCAAAGTATGATAATTTTAGTGTTAATTACCATTATTATTAGGAGTTTTTTAAAAAGCTTCTTACTCTCTTCTCTAGTACAGAGTATAATTTTTATCTTTAGCGTTGGTTGGTATAGAATTACTTGCATTAACCTCATTGTTACTAGAATTAGAAGAACAGCTGCTTTGTGTTTCAGCAATATTACTTCTTAATTTTAAATTAGATTAATTATTTTCGCTTGACTGTTGCTATACCACTTAAGATGAAGTTGTATCCTGAGAGTTTTATTGTTGTAGTTGCATTTACTAATCTGTTAAACTCTAAGAAACAATAGATGAATTAGATTTTTAAAATATTGGGTATTTATTGCTAGAATAAGATTAAAGCTATTTTTGAATTTCCTTTTCTTTTCTGTAATTTTCTATACTCTATAAATTGCTTTAGATATTACTTCCATTATTAATCATATTTTCCTTTTCTTTTTTAAATAGCTCAAAAGTATTATTTGAAGCTGTAGCTGTACTGTTTTTGCTTGAGCTACCACTGCTATTATTTTCAACACTGCCTTTATTTAGCATCATGAGGTCTTTACCAAAACTATTTAAATTTTAGCTAAGCAACTAATACTCTCCTCTTGCACTCTTTTAAGGCAACATTCCTGCATTATTATTATTATTATTTAGTTATTTGTCTTATCTTTAAAAAACATCTTCTTCAGATTATTGTAAAGAGGTTTGCGAGGATCTTATATTCAACTGAGCTTCTAACTATTTTACTTATTCTTCCAAGTCCTTTAAAGCCTATTCTTGGATTGTAAAATCTTTTTCCTTTTTTTCTATTTAGTCGATTCTTTCTTGCAGTTATTCCTCACGTTTTTTCAACTCATCTTCTTTTATTTTAATTTAAGAATGCTTTTCTCTCAGCTTTCTCTCTTTCAAACGAAGACTAATTTACGGTAATTCGAGAATATTTTAAACAGAAGGTCTCTTTTCAGGGTCAATATGGACCATACTTTCAATTAGCTTTTATAACTCTTCACTATATCTTAAAGGAAGTCTTTCAAATTTACCACTTTTAATCTTTATAGCAAGAGAGAGATGGTTTGTAGCTTCAAAAGGTGGCTTTAAAGCAGCCATTTCATATAAAAGGCAACCAGCACTCCAAATATCACTCTTTTCATTATATTTTTTCTCTTATATTTATTCAGGTGACATGTAGTATGGTGTACCAACATGTGTGTCTGCAAACTCAGATTACTCTCCCATAACCCTACTTAAACCGAAATCACCCAATTTAATATTATTTTAAGCGTCAAGAAATATATTTGCAGGTTTAAGATCTCTGTGTAATATTTTTCCCTAAGGTCTGTTGTGACATTCATTAAGTGCAAGAATAATTTAAGTAAATATTTTCCATATAACATCCTCTGCTATGTAATCTTTTTCTTTCTTACATTTTTTTAACAAAGTGCCTACATCTCCTCCTTCGCAGTACTCCATAATAATAAAAATTTTTGTATCTTTCTTTTCAATTATTCTATTTTTTTAAAATAATATTGAATTAAAATAATAAGAATAGCTCGTTTAAAATATTTTGCTTTTTAGCTTAAGTATTTATAAAATATTATCAATTTGAATAATTAGTTCAAAAAAACATATTTTAAATGCGTTAAAACAAAAATCCAAGCAAATTCGTCAAGCATGTTGCTGTAAAATATGAAAAGACTAAAAACTGATTTTGAATTAATTTTCTAGTTACCACAACATTCATTCTGTATAAATTTGAAGTTGTTTAAAGAGAAGAGTTTATTTGAAAATCAAAAGGAAAAATAAGTAAAAGGGTTGTGTTTTATAATTTGAAATCAAATAATCAGCCAAAGATTTTTAAAATTTAATAATTGCATCTTAATCAATATCTTGAAAAACATTTATTTTGATTTAATCCTTTCTTCTTAATTCAAAAGGTAATATCAAAAAAAAAATAGAAAATAGCATAGATACCTGATGCATGGTTAAAACTTAAAAGTTTAAAAGTGATACATTCAATTTAAATAAAATCAATTGGATAAGCTTTGACGAATCGATATTTTATTTGGGTAAAATGTTTGGTTAAATTTTAGATTTCATTCCAGAATTTTATTCAAAATCCTTCTCATATTTTTTGAATGCATTTGTGTATAAAACTCTTTAATATATATATATATATACCTATCATAATATCTGACTATATTTGGATGCTTAAGCTCACGTATTATATTTACTTCTGCTACAAGCTATTGCTTTTCTCTTTCGCTCATTCTTCCATAATTCATTTCTTTCCAAACGAGTACTTTCCCGTCAGATTTCCTTTTAATCTTTTATACTAAACCAAAGCTACCCTTTCCGATTTAGCCTAATATTTCGTAGTTATCCATAATGATTGCTTGATATAAAACACTGAATATTTTTAAATCAACCCTGTAAAGTTATATTTATGCTTTTTTCGAGCTTCACCAAAATGTATTTGGGTTTATTAGGATACCTTTAAGTATTTAAGTTCTAAATTACGAAGTTCTTCTCTTTATACTCCCTAGTTCCTTTTTATTAATTATGAGGGGAATTAGTAGTCAACACAAATCTTGCTTCTTTGTTTAATGAATTTATAAATATTTATATGTATATATATATTATCTTGCAATATACTTTATTTGATTTTTCTTTTAATTAGTAATTAATATGTTATGAATTTTGCTGGTGAATAATCCTCTCTTATCCTTTAAATTATTTAACTTTCTTTTCCATTATTTTCAAATTTTTTAGTGATCACTGCTCAAATCCATAATTTTAAATAGCCATGCATTTATTTTTTTAAGCATGTTAATATGCATAGTTAATTTAATTGCAAGTCAAAAAATATTAGAAATAAAAATCAAATTCAAACTAAACATTTATATTTTTATTTTTTAACATCATTTTTTTTAAATTTAATAATCAATTTCCAGCCCTAAAAAATATTTATCTAAATTAATTAAATAACATTTTATTTTTTTATCACATCTTAAAAAATTATTTATTTCAGAATTACTGAAAATATTAAATTAAAAAATGTATTTAAAATTATATTAGAACTAAATCAAAATCTATTCAAATTAATAAATAAAATTAAAATAATTTATTAAGTGAAATTTTGTTTTGTAAAAAATAAATTTATTTGAATTTTAAAAGTAAATAAATAAATTATCTTAGAATAAATATACATTTTAGTTTAATAATAATAAGAATTTTAATAAATAATTATTTGTGATTAACATTGATCTCCTGGAGCAAGCTTCTATTAAAGTAGAATTTGTTTTTTTAGAAAAATAAATTTGATTCTTTAATTATTTGGAAAAAGTATTATTGTTAATTGATGTTCATTTTTTTTTGCAGTTAAGCTTAATAAACTACATTAATTTATTTTGAAATTTTGTTAAGACTTTAAAATTGCTTGAATTAATATAATTAACGTGCCTCTAAATGAGATGCAATTTATTTGTTTGCTTCTTGAAAAGCTATAATTTGAAGAATCTATCATATAATATGCATAGTTAAAATATTTCCTACTATTGTTAAATTAGAATTAAATGGGAAAAAATTAAATAAAATTGAGAAAAAAAATAGAAGTTTATCTATGAATTAAAGTTAAAAAATTTAGAAATGTGGGCTTAATGAACAGAAAAAAAATAGTTAGATTACAAACAACTACTTAAAGGTTATTAAAGTTTTTATTATAATAATCCTATAGATTAAAAGTAATTAGGTTTATTTTTGAAAAATAACTAATAATAATAAATTTATAAAATAAAAAGGCACTCTTCAAAAATGGTGAATTAAAATAAAAAAATGTTAGGTTTAGCGATTATATTTTTAGTAGCTTTCATTATGAAGGTAGACTGCACTTTTAATGATAAAGAAATTATAAACATAGGAGAAAAAATACCTTTTTGCATAACCAATCTAGATTGGAAAGCTAAAAATCAGACTGAAGGCGAGTAGAATATCTTCCAATTTTAAGCAAACACAGAATCTGACTATTTACTTTTGAATGTAGCTAATTTGACTGATTTCACACAAAATCCTGTTATCATAGTTACTTAGAGTCTTTAAGAGCTAAGATAGGTTACCAGTCAATCAGATAATAATTCAACAAGTAAAAAAATTAATTACATTAAATGCTCACTTTCCTATACCTAATCATGCATCATCAGTAATCTATCCAGTAAAGTTAGACCTGGACAAACATTTTATCTTATCTTTAAAAGGCCTGGTGTGAACTATAGGCCAATAGCTAGAATTCTACCACAGAATTTCACTACGACAGATAATACATCAGTTATGGATTTACAAGCAAGTTAAAATTCTGGAATCGCTTTATTTAATGCGCATGATATTAAATAGGTAAACATAAAGTTGCCTTAAATTAGCATAAAAAACTTAAAAAGTGATGATGATTTATGCCAGATAGAAGTTTTTTTTTTAAATCTTGATGGGTCTCTTTTTGGAAATAAAAGCAAGCCAAATGAGTTAGAAGATTTAAAAAATGATGTGAGTATTACATTAAACAAAGAGCCAATCTCATAAGACAGTATATTATTTTAAAGCAGTATACTTTAGAATCGTTAGTTTGTTATTGAATTCGATCTTAAAAAGCTCTAAAAAATTAACACCGAACAATCTAACGATGAACTTAGGATACAAGTTTTAAATAATATTAGCAATAAATAGTGGATAGTTGTAGCTTATAAATATTAGATAGTCTCATAAACAGTGAGAAATATTATTCTTACTACTCCTTTGATTAGTAATTTAAACAATAAAATTAATTAATCGTAGCTATTGATTAAATTTTAAAACCCATTCTTAGAACATCTAGTAAACTAATAATAAGATGGAAAGAATTTACATTACTTAAATAAAGAAAAAATTGATAATTCTTCTTTATTATTTAGTTTAAGCTCTTTATTACCTGAAAATTAAAATATTTCTGATAATATAAAATCAAAAGTTTATGTTAGCAAATAATAATTAGAATTGGATCAGCCACAAGCTATCTATAATGGTTTGGGCATGTTTATACTTGAAACAAAGTATATTTAAAAAGCATTTGATTAAATTAAAGATAGCTAAGGAATATACCTTCGTGTTTAGATTCAGGATTAATAAAATATTTAAAATAATTTAATTTAAATTAATACAAGAGTTCTAATAGATACTGATTAGAATTAAGATAATAGCGATGATTATGGTGATGATAATAATACCTAAAATAATAGCAATAACAATAGTAATAACAACAACAATGACAACTAAAACAATAATAACAATAAAAATGATAATAATAATAATAATCATAATACTAATACTAATACTAATAATGGCACAAACAACAACAGCAATAACAACAATAATGACAAGATTAACAAAGATAGTAACAGCAAAGGAGATCAAACCTTCCTTATTATTATAGTAGTTATAGGTATAGCGTTTATAATTATATCTACATTAATTTATGTCAAGTGCTAGAATAGATAGCTTGAGGATCCTGAATAATTAGATGAAGTTGGAGAAGAAGGAGAAAAGTAAAATGATAATCCTGATGATTTAGAAAAGGGTCACAGTTCTGGTGATCACAGTGGAAACACAATTAAAAAACCATAATCCACTAAAAATTCTATAAAAACAAACGGAAATCATATTTAGTTAGCTCAAGAAGATGATAAATCTGGCCTATATGAATTAGAGTAAAATCATTTATCAGATAGGAAATAGAATGTTAATAACGGAGATCTCTCTGCTAATAATTTAAATAATGATAAAAAATAATTGCTGTCTAAGAAACCTTCTTAACGTAAAAAGAATAAAAGAGACGATTTATTTATTGATATTGTAGAATAAGATAATGCAAAAGAACAATAACAGTTTATTAAGCTATAGTAGTTGAAATTTTTATAATAAAAGGCTCAATAGTAAAAGCAATAATAATAACAAATAGCTTAATAAAAATGAAATGATTATTTAAGATTATTTTCTATTATCTAACTAAAAATATAAATAAATTTGTAAATTATTTGTAATTTCTCTCTATATATGAGAGATATATGTAAGTAACTGTTATGTATTAATATGTATGTATTGCTTGGTAGACTCAAATTATTTTTTACTAAAGCATCCCATCAAAGAAAATTTTTATCCAATTTTTAGCACTCTAAAAATACAAAAATAAATTAAATAGTTTTCTTCTTTTGATTTTTTATTAAATTTAAAAACTTACATTTTTAAAACGCTAAATAATTTAAAACTAAACCATTAGCTTTTTCTATTTTAAATTGATAGAAATAAATAAGTTTTTATTTTTAAAAAAGTTTACATTTTCTATCGATCACTGAAAAGTTAATAAATTTGTAAATTATTTGTAATATTTATCTAGTGAGAGATATATGTAAGTAACGAATATTTTTCAATATGCATGCACTAGTTGTATCAAAAACATTAATTAAATTTTAGCAGGATAAAAATGCAAAAATAAACTAAATACTTTTCTTCTTTTGTGCTTTTATTAAATTGTAAATAAATTAAAAATTTAAAATTTTTAAAATCTAAATAAAAAAATTTGCTTTTTCGATTTAAAATTGTAAGATTGCAGCTTTTATTTTTTGAAAAGCTAAAAAATGTTTAATAATTTAATTTAAAATTATTTTTTATTTTGAAATAAAAACTTCAATAGATGTTATTTTATAATTGATTTTAATTTATTCAGATTTGATTGATTAAAAGTTAGTAAATTTTAATAGTTTTTTTATAATTTTTAGAGTATTAAATATTCACCACCACTAAAAAAAATAACAATATCCATTTATTTTAACAAGCGTATAATAATAATTTTACCTAATGGATTGATGGTTGGATTACAGATAAAAGCGATTAAATGTAATAAACCAAAGTATATATCAAATCAATCATTTACTGAAGTATTCAATACTATATTGTTTTTATAATTAATGTAATTTTTAACACTTTTAATTTTAAATGAAAAAAAATATATTTTTAGTTAGATATTTCTAAATACAGTTAATGTGTAAATTTTAACCAATAAAAATTTACTCTAAATTAATAATTTATCTGAATAGATTACTATACATAACAAAATAAATACACAGATATCATCAACTGATTGAAGATAAAGGGAATTTCTGAAGAAAATTATCTTTTATCAATCTGAGATGAGAAAGATATCTCAACCAATATAAGTTAAGAATAAAAAATAAGTAAAGGAACAGCTATATTCAGAAGTAAAACATAACATTTCTTCAACTTATTTATTCCTTTTTATTAATAATTTATTTGTATTTCTAGGAACTAGTTGAAGCTTTGAAAAGTGAAAATAAATCAACTGAAGAAGTTGAGTTAATTCGAAGCAAGACGGCAGGATTAAGTTTTTTTTAAAGTTATTATGAAAGTAAACTTTAAGATTTACATGAATAAGCCTGCTATAAATTTAAATATGAATATAAGAAAAAAGGAACTATTGTTTTTAGGATTTGTAAGATTCAGTTTTTTTGAAATTGGAATACCAAATTATTTAAAATTGCAAAAATTGTTCTCTAATATATGCTTTTAAATCAATTTATTTTATAATTAATGCTTATAGTTGATTAATCTGATAAATTTTACATTCTTCTGAATGGTGTACTTGAAATGCATGGCATAAAACCAAGTGACGAAGAGGAGGTTGAATAAGATCCTGATGTTCTCTAAAAGAATTAAGGCTAAAATAATCTAGCAAATGCTGATAATAATAACAAGGAGTAGAAAAATGAAAAAAAAGATACTGTTTTGTATCTACAAAAGATTTTAAAATCTGGTGCTTGCTTTGGTGAAATAGGTTTAATTTGTAATAAGTCTAGAACAGGAACTATAACTTGCTCAGAGGACTCTCATTTTGCTGTTATGGAAAAACAAGATTTTGTTGCAATATTAAAACCTGTTGAAGAAAAAAAATTGCAAAAATAAACAGAGTTTCTTGGATCACTCCCTTGTTTTAATGGTTGGCCTTTTCATTTCTTGAGGGATGTTTATTTGAATATAAATAAACGCTAATTAAATAGAGGTGATTTCATTTTTAAAGAAGGCGATAAGGCTAGCTTTGTTGCTATAGTCACTAAGGGCAAATTCTATGTTTATAAGGAGTTTTTAGTGTAAAAACCTTTAGTCATAGATGAATAAAACAACAATGAAGAGCTAGTTATTTAAAGTGAAAAGCCTTCAAAAAGGAAAAACAAAGAAAAGATAGTCAAACTTCCTTTTAATATTAACGAGTCTTCTTTAAAGTAAAAAAAAGAAATTAAAAAGGTAAAAAAAATATTATAAAATACTAAGAAAGTTAACCATTTTATGTTAAAAGATATTAGAGCTCGGCGATAAAGATTTAGTAGGCGAAGAAGATATAATTAAAAACAGAAAGAGATAATATAGTATTAAATGTGAGAGTCCTGAAGGTGGAGAAATCATAGTTATAATGAAGCAAGTTTTCAGAGAAAGAATTTTGGCAAGAGAAATAGCATAAAGAACTATTATATCTAGAATACACTTGAAAGAATAAATATTTTAAGATCATGTTAATTTAATTGAGTAAAATTTATAAAATTTCAAAAAGCTTTTGAGGGAAAATAGAGCTGAACTAAGATATGATAAATTAAAAGAATAAAGATTATTGTAAGAACAAGAGGAATATTTCAAAAAATATTGCTAAAATAGAAGGGGATCTTAGTAAATTTAAAAAAACAGCAGCTTAGAAGTAATAAGCAGCAATAATAAAAATGTTGATCAAAGCTAATTATTCATTCAAAATTTAGATATTTTAATGGATCAAAGTAGTGTGGCAGGTGTATCAAATTCTTCATTAGTGATTAAAAGATAGAATTCTATTTCGCCTCAAAAAATATAAATTTAAAATGAGAAAGGATCTTAAAGTCCCATAAAATCTCCTTAACTACAGAGTCGAAATAGTCCAAGAGATAAAAAGTAGATAGAACCATCCTAAACTCCTAACTAACATAAAGAATAATAAAATTATATACCAAATCTCATAGAAAAAGCAAATGAAGTACTTTAATCTTTTTTATCAATATTTATTTATCATTTAATATTTTGAATAGATCATTAACAAATCAAATGAAAAAAAAAGATAAAATATGCTTAACTCATCAGGGAATTTCGAGGATGAGGCCGATTTAATGAATAAATCTAGTATGAGTAGATACTTATAATACAATAGAAAAAATCTAATGATGGATGAAAAGGGTATTGGAATTCCTTTAATTAACCCTTTAAAAAACGAAGAAGAACTAGATAGGCAAGTAAGAAAGCACCTGTAAAAGCAGCCAAAAAGAAAAAATTATCTTGGTGAATGGAGAAACGGAATAGGCTAAATGGATAAAGTTTATGGTGTCCTAAGAAATGCAGGTTATTTTGATTATAAATTGCATGAGTTAAGAGAAAACAAAGTTGTTAGAAAAGACAGTCCTACTTGCTTAAATACTCCTTCTTCACAAATGAGTTCTCGTAATGACTGCAGAAGATAATTAAACAATAGTTTAAATTTGTCTTCAAACAAAATTTAAATAGACTAAAATCATAAAATCACAATTAAAGAAATATAGTCAATTGATGAAGATAGCTAGTACATCTAAAGCATCAATCAAAACAAGCAATAAACATCTATAATTGAAAATGAGCAGGCAGAATTAAAAAATGAAATTAATAATGTTATGGATTATTACTTAAATTAAAGCCATCTGTACAGCATAAGTAAAAATGAAGAGCTAACTGAGTAAAAAGGCTAATAAGAATTTATGGGGAAAAAAATATTTTAACCGTCTATAAATGGTATTCCAACAATACCATTAGTTGAAAGAAAAAAGATTCCGTAGCTTAGACTTAATAGCGGAAAATATAGTTTTCAAAATTCACCAAATAGGCATTCGTAAAATGGGGGAGCTTCTTCTATTAAAAGTGGAATAGGAAATTCAGACGATATTTCAAGCATAAATTATCCAACTCAAAAAAACAAATTTACAAATTGGTCTAACATATAAAATAAATAATAATTCTCAACACTTTCTTAGTTTTATAACTCATAAAATATCTCTTAGCACCAAATATTAACATACAGAGACTCTATAACTGCTAAAAGATAAAACGGCAATAACCAATCATAGCAAGGAAATTAATCTGCACGAAATTATGAAACAAGAGCTACAACTAGCAGAGGTTACAAAGATAATAGTGTATCCCCTAATAGTTTTACTTTGAATTATAATAATTAATGCTATTCTAGATAGTAGTCAAGATAAAAATAAAGAGCAACAAGTTAACTTATATAGGATTTATCAAGACCTGTTACAAGAAATTAAATATTGAAATCGTCAACTCCTGTTGATTATGCAGAAAAGAATACTTCCGTCCTACTTGAAGGGTTTAAAGAGTTTTTACCGAAACCATTCAGAGAGTTTAATCCAACTCATAAGCCACTTTCTTTAAACTATGAAAAACGGGAAGAAAATGAAATTTAAAACTCAGATTTATATTTTTAAAAATCAACAGCAAATAAATTTCAGTAAATAAATAAATATTAAGTAAAATAAACTATCTCCCAGTTTATGAATAGGCACACTTAAAAATAAAAGTTAGTCATAGCAGATGACTAAAAATATACTGAATAAACCAAATAAGTTATTTTTGATGAATTAATTGATTAATCAAAGATATACCTAAATAAAATCAAAAAATAAGGAAATAAATCCAGAGATTTATCTTTTAACAACACCTATCGCTCTTACATTTGAGCCAAATAAGAGCTTTTTAAATAATTAATAAAATAAATTTTCATTTCAAATTTCAAAAACATCAAAAATAAAAGCAACTTTTAAAATATTTAATTAATAAATTAATTGTTTTGATATTTATATAAATTGTAAAAATTCTATTTTTCTTAAAATAAAATCAATTATTAAATATGTTCATCAAAATTGTTTAAAAAAAAATTAATATTGAAAATTATTAAGTTTAATAAGATAAAAAAAGTATCACAAAACTAATAAAATAAATACAATTATTTTATAAAAAGCGAATTAAATACAATTTTAACAAAAAAAGTGGTTGTTATTATACGTTGTCCATCTTTCTTATTTTTATCTAATTTAAAGCATAAATATATAAATAAAATATGATTCAAAATGAATTAACAACCATGCCTTTAAATAATTTTCACTTATAAATAAATATTTATTTTTAGTAAACAAAAAAATTTCTTTTATTTTACACTGAATACTCTTACATAGTTAATCCAATTTGAACAAAATATTCATTTAAAATAATTAATTTGATTTTTTTTGATATTCATTTTAATAAATATTTCAATTCAATTTTAATTATAAGAGAGTTTTTGAAAAATGGATTCAGTATTTTTTACTTCTTATTCATCACTAATTTACAAACTGGTTTTATAGAAAATAATAGATTAATTTCATAAGAATTTTTTTTTTAATACTAAAAAAAGAAGATAGGTTTTATGATTTTAAATTTATTTAAAAATTAAAAAGTAAATAACGTGTTAAATTCAGCCAGACATTTTACTTAATTTTAATTTATGATAATTTTTTTAAATATAATAAAAAAAATAAGATTAATTATTTTCAAACAATTAGCAAATTGAGATACTGCTTTGCTCAGTATCACACCTAGCCAGACATTAATTAAATCAACTAAATAAGATGTATTGTATTCTAAATATATATATCTGGTTGGGTAAAATTTAAATTTAATTATAATTTTGTGTTTAAAAATTTAATATTATGAAATTTATTTCTTTTAATGAATTAAAAAAAGAATAGATTAATGAAAAATTTTAAATAATATATTCATTTGTTTTGTTAAAGAATCAACAGGCATTTATAAAGTCTAAAGAAAAAGGGAAGCTTGGAAGATGTTATACAATAATAATGAAAAAATAATAGGTGGGTAAGTAGTAATATGGATCGATAGATAGCTTATATAATATGAATGAAGAAGAAGAAGAAAAAGAAAATTTACAAAAAGAAAATAGTTAAGAAGACAAAGAGATTGAATGCAAATAGTTATTAAATTAATTAATAGCTTGTTGCAAACAATAAAAGAAAAATACATAAATTTTTTTTAAAAGAATAATTAAAAGAAATAATTACTAAGTAAATTAAATTAGTTTAGATTTAAAGTAAGACTAAGGGGATAGCAAGCAATTTATAAATAGGGAAAATAAATCAAGTGAAAATCGAAAAATAGCCATACAATCCCATAAGCTCAAATCAAAGCAAGTTCACTTTTCATATAGAAATAAAAAGAAAATGTCAGTATCCAAGGATTTATCAAGCAAGATAAGCAGCGACCGTATAAAATTGTAGGACCAGATCATCGGATAATTTGACGAAGATTTATAATTAAAGATATTTTGTGAAAAACACGATAACCAACTTGTGACAGAAATATGTTGCAATCCCAACTGCGATCTTTAGGATTAATTATTTTGTTAAGTATGCATACAAAAGGACATGCGTCATAAGGACGAATGTTCAAAATTCATCCAATCTATTGATGTAGGCATTTAATAGATTGCAAAAAGATTTTAAGTAGTTTGTCCTGAGAACAACTAAGAGGTGTTCAGAGAAAATTTTGACTAGCTGACTTTTAGTGAGAAGTAAAATATACAAGAATTTGAAAAATTCATATCGCTATAAAAGTAAAAAATTGAGAAGGACATACAGACTATAGTTGAAACCTTTTAGCAATAGATGGAAGGAATAAAGGCAGATTTGAATAGAAAAATGGATGAGCAACTCAAAATTTACAAGAAAAACTACTCCCATTTTAAGAGTTAGCTAGATGCAAGTAATGGTGCTGAATATAAAATACTTCGCGAGTGCTCAGAATACAAAAATTTGTACAAGAGACTTAATAATAGCAATGAAGAAGAAGCTATTCATTTTTTGAAAGAAATCAATAAGATGTTGAAAAAATATACTGTAGAAGATAAAGCAACGGAATATAACATGAATTCAATCCACGATTTATCAATATTGCTGACTGACTAGACAACTAACCCTCCCACCTATTAATCCCATAATTTTGAAGTTTTTTCTCTCAGCAGCATAAAACTGCAGGTAAAATAATTTTAAATAAGCTTTGTGCTCTAAAAATATTCATTTTTCATTTACTAACAAAAATTAAAATATCTGCTTTTATTGTCAAATAATTAATAAGTACAATTTTTTTTTTTTGCTTCTCATCTATTTAATTATTTAATTAATTTATTCAAAGACTCTTTTGTTTTTGTTTTTCTTCTTCTTTTTGCTTTAATTTCTTTTTCATCAATCAATATTTATTAATTGTTTGTTTTACTTTCTAATCTTAAAAATTAATCAGTCAAATAAACAAACAAAGTAAAAGTGATGTTATCTTCTTTAAATACCAGCCTCTGTCTTTCTTTGTTTTTTGAATAAAACGCTTATTATTAATTTTAATCATTCATTAAATATCATATAAGCAAATTTAATCAAACCAATATTAATTCATACTCCAAATACTCCAATCACAAAATACCAACTGCGAATTTAATTGAAATTTACCCTCCTTCTTCCTTAATTTCAAAATTTGGTGTATTTATTTTATAATAAACTGTTTGATTTTTATTACAGTGAGAGTTAAGAAATTTTTTTAAAATTCCATGATTTTTTTTGACTATTATTGAGAGCATTAAATAATTATCATTTTCCAATCTAAATCATTTCATTTTTTTTTTTTGAATGATAATTATTTTATTTTATTAATTAAAACTCATACTTATATAAATAAATATATAAAAAAGATAGAACTTTTAAGTAATAAAATTATTGAGAGCATAGAACAAAATCTTCTAAATACTCCCTTAGAGAAATTTTTATTTGAAGACTTACAGTAGTAATAGAGTATCACATAAAGTACCAATATTACTGATCCTAATTCTAATAGGTATACTAGAAATGTAACTTCTAGATTTACTGTAAACCCAAGAATGCCCGAATTTCAATTCTTTGAAGATCAAGACCAATTAAATTCTAGTGATGTTTTCTTGAAGAATGAGCTTTAGAATAAAAATAGGTAGCATAACTCTATCAAGAATTAAAGTGATAATTCTCCTTTAATAGGAGATATTAGGATTAACAGTAAAGACTGGCCTAATTCACCATTGAAAAAAGAAAAATCTAAAACAATAATTTTAGATTAAAGCTTTTCTGAAAGTAAATAAAATAAATATTTTGTTTCTTTAATAATTTTATTTTTTTTATCAGGCATTGAAAAACAATAAATTGCATTTTCGCATGAGAAAAAAAACTGCTTAATTAGATAAGACTAAAAAAATTTCTTTTTAGAAAGAAGCTAATCTACTAAATCACTTCAAATAAACGAAAATGTATGTGTCACTTCTCTTGCTGTACTAGCAGAGAACATTGTTGCTATTGGATTGACAAACAACTACATATAAATTTATCTGATGGAATCTAATAAGCTATTGCAAGAAATTGAATGCAAAAACTGGATCTATTCTCTTTCTACACTAAAGCTTTTCAAGGATACTTCTATGTTTAAGAGTGTAGCAGAGTAAATCCTTGAAACTCCAGAAAGAAAAATGAGTGAATATGGCTTCAGACTTGTAAGTTTTTATTATATCTTTAAGATTTTTATTTGCATCAATTGATAATCATTAAAATTCAACATTACTTTCGAAGATAAAAACTTACTTTTTTATTATTCCAGCTAGGAGGTAGTGAAAATTCAGTTAAGATTTGGGATACTAACTTTATTAGAAACCAAAAAATATATCCTATTATGGAATTTAGAAAAGAAGGATTCTTTAGAGGAATGTCTTTATTAGATCTTCAAGATAACAACAATTTATGTTGTGGTGATTGGGATGGAAGAATATTTATTTGGGATTACGTGCAAGATAACTTGCTATTTAAGCTCGATACCTAAGGGTAGATTGTTCATCGTCTTTCTTTAATTAAAAAGCAAGAAATGTTCATATCTGCCCACAGAATGGACTATAACTAAGGAGGCATTATCTTATGGAAGCTAGATTATGATTAAGAGTAGTAAAAAGATGAAATATCCACTGGATTTGGGTACTTCAATAACATCTAATAATCTCAAAAAATACCATTTAGCTACAACGAGGAAGCTGAAAGTGCTTAAGCTAATAACACAAATCCTCACATAAATATAGGATGTGATAAACCATATATGATTTAAACTGTCAGTTAAATGTAAGACAAGGATGCTTCAAACAAAGCTGGTAAAGACTTTATACTTCCTACTAAGAATAAGCTAATTAGATGCACGTAGATGAAACGTCTTGAAGAAGCGAACAGTGTTAATTGTTTCGTATCGCTTAAAACAAATCCAGATTATATTGTTACTAGCGAGCGTAATCATATAAAGCTATGGGATATAAAAGAAAAGAAACTTATTAAAACATTATACAAAGGTGAATCTAAAGCAAAGGATATTCTCTTGATAGAAAACTCTAGCAGCGGAAGCAACTACTTCGTTACATTATTTGCCAACAATTCTGTAATGAAAATGATAGACTCTAACGAGTTCCTTGTTGGATAGTATTAATTAGAAGATTATCCATGCGATTAATGTAGAAAATATTTCCATAGTTCTAAAATGTCCTTTTTAGAAGCTCAAGATGGCTAACTCTACGTTGTTGTTGTAAGACATAAGCACATATGTGCTCATTTTAGTGAGTACATGTCGTAGTAATAGCACTCATAAATTGAGAAATAGTCATCAATTCAAATTTAGCAAACCATTAAATCTCAAAATGATCAAATCAAGAATTTCTAAAAATGCACGCTTTTCACTCGTCTTTCGCTACAAGGATTGAAACTCCAAGTTGCTAAGCATTTCAAAAATAATTTTTGAGTTGGAGTGGATGATTGCAGAATAAATAGAAACATATAAAAAACCTTATATATAGAATTTCAATACATTTTTTTTCAATGTTGCTTTGCATCAATCTTAAAAGATAGATGCGGAGTTTCCTTAACTTATAAACAATAAACCACTTGATAACACTATCAGAAAGGTAAATTGATATTCTATTTCAACACTCCTCTCTCTTCTCAGTGTTTATGGCTAATAAATTTAAAGCAGCGGTAGCTAAAAACTCATTTATTCAAACATAAAAAACTGATTTGCTCTGAAAAATGCTTAAACACTATTTTACTTTTTTTTATTGTCAGATCCAACCAAAAAAACTTAGCGAAAAGCTAAAAAATTGAATGAAAGAAAATGGAATATAAATTGAAGAGCTTTTGCTCACAACCCATCCTTATACAGCCATATTGGTTTAGATTAAAAGAATTAGATTCATAAAATAATACAAAATTCAACCTAAAACATTTTAACTTTAAATATATTTGATAAGCTATTTATAAAAACTTTTTGCATAAAAATATGACCAAAAACAAAAGAATGAGAAGTGAGAGATGTTAACGCATTTTAAACTAAATTATTTAACTAAATTGAAAAGCAAGCAGCATGCATGATTTCCTAGTGAAGAATTTATTCAATTATCTTATGAGGCAATAGCTTCCTGCAAGCGAAGTAAAAAGATAAAAAAAGGGAAACAAACCAATTAAACAAATAAAGAAACAAACAAACACATAAACAAACAAACAAAACAAACCATGTATCTAAGCGAGGTTGAAGCAGATTAGCCCTATTAATTAATTTATTAATATAAAAAAATAAAATATCAAACGAAACAATTTATTCAATCCTCTTATTATTTTTTATCACCTCATCATGCTGAATTATAATAAACGCCCTTGTTCATACAAAGTTTTAAAGACGTCTATTATAAATGACTCGCAATTTCTTCCCTATTAATATTTTTTTAATTCTTACAGTTTTTCTATTTCATTAAATTAGAGGAGCTTAGAATATATGAATTTTTTTATTTCTGATGGATTTTAAACAGGAAAATAAAACATTTTTAAAATTGACTCCAGCAAATCTTGAATTTGATTAATTCATCCTCTTTGAAAGCAAAATCTGACTTCTATCGCCTTATTTTTAAAAGCTAACCCCTTTTAATTCTTTCAAATTAACTTTTTTCAGAAATACTTTTGTACTCAAACTAAAATAATAGTTTGCCCCCGCATTTGAAGGCATCTCCTGTTGGAAATGAAACATTATAATTTTAAAATACAGAAAAAATGATTGTAGGTTTTTCAACATTTTAACTACTATCTTTTACCCACAAAAATCAATGAAAAATTAAAAAGGATTTTTGCGCCAATATATGAGTATTATAATTAAAAGTGACACTATCTTATATTTTTAGCAGCACTGAATAGGCGTTGATTTTCTCTCAAAATTTAAAACCTAATGAAGTGTTTTTAATTTCTGAGTTGCTTTTTAAAATTTGAAAAATAATATTTTTTACCAAACCTCATATTTTAAATGAAAATGTTTAAACATACAGGTTTTGAAAGCCTTAATTGCTAAGAATAAACTGATATATATGCTTGAGTCGTAATTTTAATTCTAAGAGAAGGTGATAGAAGTCTAGAAAAAAATGAAAGGCAATATAAATTTTCAAAACAAATAAGTATAAACAAAACTGCTTTGATTTATTTGTTTAGCAGAAATTTTAATCTAATAACAACATGCATAAAGGCGATTTAGTTTCTGCCAACATACAACAACGAAGAAAAATCTAAATCAATGGATAACTAACTAATTATCACCTCTAATTAACTAATTAATATTTTAAGCAGAACTTAGGTTCTTATTAATCCTTTATGAATAAAAATTTTCTGCCTTATACAAAGATGTTTGAAATTCAACTAAATCGTATTTATTTTGATGCGAGCAGAATGGTGGAGCAAAAAAATTAAATTTTTAATTTAATACCCTTTAATGTTTATTTTTCTGCATTAGATCGAGATTTTAGATTAAAATATACAAACAAACAAACAACCCTATCAAACAAATTCATATTAATTAGATAGATTTTTTAAATTTCATATCCTTTTTAATGAGCAGCAAGTAAACAAGCAACAGCATTATTTTGCTGATATTTTCAAAGATTTAAAAATAAATTTTCCCTGCTTAGTAATGTTCGTATGATTTAACAGATATGAATATAATTTGGATAGTTTAATTTGAAAAATACATAAATTAGTAGTTGTAATAAATTATATATTGTTAGCTTTTGAGCTTTGCATTTATTCATTGCTTCTTTCTGTTGTAATTTGATTGATTACATGTAAATAGCTACTAAAAAGGGAAAATATGATTTAATTAACGATTTTCATATTGAATGCAAGGGCGTTCGATCTATCTATTTATCTATAGACGTAGTTGATACTGAATTAAGAGAGCTTTCTGAATTATTTTTAATATTTTCATTTGAGTTTAGCAAGCAATTTTGATAAGAATAATTTCTGCTCTTTGAATTTCTTGCAATAACATTTTAAAATGTTTTACAAATTACTCGCTTGATTGTAATGATAATAATCAAATAATGGATTATTTTAAGTCCCCTTTTGATGCTTGATTAATTTCTTCTATTTTTCTAAATTAAGAATTTTAGAAACAAATAAATAGTGGGGAGAAAAATAACTCTATAAAGGATTAAGATATATACATATATATATATTTTTTTTTTTAATTAAATTTTTCTTTTATTTCAATCCTATTGAATTCAAATGTCATTAATATATTTAATTTTTAATTTTTCCCCTCCCATAAAGCATTTTTTATTATTAATTTTTAGTCTATAGACATGAAAATTTTATAAATTTTATCAACTTCCTATTAAGTATATTTTCAAAAATTTTAGTAAAGGAAGAAAGATTATTTGATATATAAAATAGAAGAAAAAGAATAGATCGATAATTAACTATATAAAACAAAAAAATAAATAAAGCTTACGAAATCAAGTAAGTAAATAAGGGTGGGAAGAGAGAAAGAAATTAAAAGAATATAAGAAATAGGAAATAAATAAATAAAGAAAAGAGAAAATAAATAGAATCGTGGGGGGAAAAAATAGAAAAGCACTTTTTAAAAATCAAAAAACAAATAAGGTTAAAAAAGAAACAGTAAATTCAAAAAGATTGCTATCGCAAAAAGTAAAGAAGAGTCTTAACAAAGCAAGCAAAAAATTATATAAAAAAAGTTTAAAAAAAGGTGTAAAGGTTTAAAATGGCCAGTACTAGCACAATGCAATCAAGGGAATCAGATTCCAATACTATCCCCTTTTGTCCAATCGTTCATCCTACCTTAAAGGAATTTAACGATTTTAACACTTATATTGAGAAATTAGAAAAAGAATATTCATAAAATTATGGCATGGTTAAAGTATGTCGTTTGTTTAATTTTGAAATTTCACCCAATTTGCAAATGCTTTTTCATTTAAATAAGCTTTTCTTTGCCATTAAATTAGAAAATGCTTGATTTTTGTTTGCATTTGCACTACAATTAATTAGTTAGTTAGCCCAAATTCGTTATATTTTCATTCAATTGCGCTTATTTCAACAAACTTTTTTTTTAAGTGCTCTCTCTCATTTTGCTTAGTTTAAATTTTATTTATTGTTTAAATTCTATGTGTTTCTCCTACTTTTAGTGGATATGTTTATTTTTTAGGTAATAAATAGCATTCAATATTGTGCAGTGTGAACACATTTAACAATAAATCAAGCTAATAAACAAATAAACTAATCAAACAATAAAACTAATTAAAAACTTCTTCAAATTCTTTGATTAGCTAGTTAGTATATTAATTAAATTATTTTTATTTGTATTTTCTCCTAAAGGTCGTTCCTCCCAAATCTTGGAAGGCGAGACAGGCTGATTATGAAGAAACTCTTGATGATAAAATGATTGTAGGCCCTATCGAATAAAATCCTTATGGCAAAGGAGGTAAATAATTAATTAATTAGCTAACTAACTGCTATTCTTTCTTACATTTTCTACTATATTTTCCTAATAATAAATATAAAATAATCTAGTTTCTTTTTTGAACCTTCAAACAACCCTTTTCTTTTTTTTTTTTCGATACAATCTTTAATTAAATATTTAATTAAAAGGGATAATTATTAATTTTACAAACTTTCTTCTTTCCTCTATTTTTAAAAGCCCTTTTTTCCCCCTCCTTCAACTCGCTATTTAAATTAATTTCTTATATTAAGAAAATTTAATTCCCTCCCAAGCAGCGGGATGATTCATTCATTCCAAAAATTCTTTGAACTCAAAGATTATCCAATCAGATTATGACTTTTTGCTTATTCTGATTAATAACAACAAAAGACATCATTTTTATCAATTATTTTATTTTCATTTACAACTAAGTATTCAAACTATTTTCTATTTATAGGAATCTATGAGTGCATCCACATTATGAAAAAGTCTATCCCTTTCCGTGAATACAAAAAAAAAGCTAGAGATTTCGATAAGGTTACTGACAATAAAACTATTGAGAAGGTTGAAGATTTGGTAAGATTTTAACGACATTTTTGCTTACACAACAAAATCTAATCAAAAATATTTGCTTATTTAACTTTTTTTTAAAAAATTTAGTTTTGGAAGAATATCTCTTTCAGTCCTCCTCTATATGGTTCTGACATGCAAATGAGTCTCTTTGATGATGGCGTTAAATGGAATATGAAAGAAATGCGCACTATTATGAAGTAATTTAAATTTTCTTTATTTTTTAATTTAATTAAAAATTCTAATTTAATCTAATAACTTTTTTTTATTAATAAAAGTGATGGTTTGACTTCTAATATTGCTGGTGTTAATACTCCCTATTTATATATTGGCAGCTGGAAAACTCTGTTCGCTTGGCATAAGGAAGATCTTGATTTAGGCGCTTTGAACTATCTTCATTATGGAAAACCAAAGTAAAATTTAATTCATTCATTAATTTAATTTTACATTTTATAAATAAATTTTAAATTAATTATACTTTATAATTTTTGTAGATTCTGGTATTGCATCGCCAGATCAGATGCCCATAAGCTTGAATCATTTGCAAAAGCTAATTTTGCCGAAAGCTTTGCTAAGTGTCCTGAATTCCTTAGACACAAAACAACTGTCATTAATCCTTACTAAATGATAAAGAAATTAAAAGGTGACATTAAGATTTCTAAGATGTCTCAAGAAGCTGGCGAATTTATAGTCGTATTCAGTGGAGCTTACCACCATGGATTTAATTGGGGATACAATATTGCTGAAGCCGTTAATTATGCTACACTTGGATGGTTAGACTTCTTCCCTCAATCCAAATAATGCAGATGTGCCTCAGATAATGTTAGTATCGATCACAATGAATTCATAACAACTCTCCTTAAGAATCGTCCTGAATTAAAAAATAGAACTGAAGTGAAAAATTTCTAAGCTTGGCTAAAATAAAAGTAATTAGAGGAACAAGAAAATATGGTAAGCGAAGAGGAAACCAGCAAAGAATAAAATTCAAGTGAAGGATAAGTCGAAATGAAGAAATCTATGATTCCAGTCGTAATTCCTGAAAAAAAGAAAAGAGGACGCAAGAGTAAAAAAGCTGCTACCCTAGAATCTGATGAAGACTCAAACAACCACAAGGCTGAAACTAGAGAGAACTCAACTGAACCATAAAGAATTCAAAAGAAAATATAAAAGGCTGAAAAACAATCTAAATAAAAGCTTTAAAAAGAATAGAATTAATAAAAAAAATCAGCAAAAAATACAAATGAAGCTAGCAAAGCATTGTCCTCCCCCATATAATAAAATGAATAGTCTCTAACACAAAGCCCTCCCTCATCTAACCGTAAGACAAGCAGAAAGAACTCATTGAATATGGAAGTAGAAAAGGTTGAGTAAGAAGTTAATTGAAGGTGAAAAATTTGGCTAATTATTATGCTTCTTTCCAAAATAAATCTGTCTCATAAAATGCACTTTGAGTCAATAAAAAAAAGAAGCTTAAAAATTTTCCATTCTTTTAATTTTAATAATTTCTTACTAACTAACTAACAAACAAACAAGCCATATAATAAATGAATAACTATCCATCTATCTATCTAAAAAACATAAAAAATTCTATTAGGATTGAAATCCTTCTTTTTCTGTTTCAAATCTCAATATAAATAAATAATATTATATAATAACCAATCGAACAACAAGCAAGTAAATAAGTAAACAAACAAACAAAGAAAGAAAGAAACAAATTAAAAAAAGAGGAATCAAACTCTTCACATAAATAATATAATAATTTAATAACTATACGACTACTCAAGCTATTGATGTACTACTATATTAAAGAAATAGAAAGTAATTTTTAATACAGAATAACCAAACTATCTATAAGTGAGTAATATAAATAAATTAAAACACTAATTTGAATTTTAGTAATAACCATATTGAATATTTGTTGATAATTATAAAAATATTTATAATAAAATTAGAGTTTGAGATTTGCTCTGCTATAATTATTATACTTCTACGTCTCACTCTCTAAACTACCTATAAAATAAATATTTACCAAAATGCATTTAATTTTAATAATCCATCCAACTAACCATACATATATACATACATTCATATATGCACACTTAGTTTAAGGAAAAAATACTTTTAAACATACTTTTAAAAACCTTTATGAGTCACTAAATAAATAAGTTTGAAAAAGTCAAAAACTCTTCTCTCGCTTAAAAGCTCTCTCACTCACTAACTAAATAAAAAATAAGTAATTAAATTGAGATAATTTAATTAGGCTCTACTTTTGGCGATTAAAGAGTTTAACTTTGATTAACCTAATTAACTGCATTCCAATAAATAAATAAATAACCCTTATATACACTATTAAGTAGTTGTTGATCTATTCTTAATATTAATTTTCAAAGCTAATTTCAAAAATATTATTTATGTATATAAATAAATATACTTAATCATTCATACCTATTTCTTTATTCTATGTCTAATTTTATTTGTTTGTTGACACATTTTTGTTTTTCAGATAATTAATTAACTTTAATAATTCATAGGATTGATGCTTTTAAAATCAAATTTTTTTATTTATTTAGAAGTTAAGAAATCTATTTCGAATATATAAATACATATTTATTCACATGCCTTTTTAATTTTTAAATTGTAAATGAATGTCATAAACAAACACAATTTGGATTTTCAGGATACACGAAGTATGAAAATAAGATATTAAAATATGTTAAAAGTATTTGAAATATTTTGATCAACAATAAATTGTTCATTTTAGAATTAAGATGATGTGTAAAAGATTTACAATTAAATATTTTGATAGTAAATTAATCTAATTTTCATTTGTTTGCTTATTTATTTTTAATTAATTATTAAACATAAAAAAATTAGCTACTTTTAATAAAGTTTGATCAAATATAAACATTTTTATAAACCACTGATATTAATTATTTCATAATTGATTTTACACAATCAGTCTTAATTTGATATTTTTTATAGGATTTTATGCAATAGTAAAGGGAGAAGGTCAATAAAATTTATTTTATTAACTGCATTTATTTTATTGAATGCTATTTTGTGTATTCTTCGCTCTTATAGCACCATTTTATATATATAGGATAACAGAGGAAGTAGCAAAAAAAAAAAATTAATAGCTTCTTAGGATATATCTGCTCAATTAAATCAAAACAATATCTTGCAAAATGACTCTTAATATGCTTTAGATTATCAAACTTTCCCTAAAATGTAGAATAAATCTAAAAATAAAAAAAAGAAATCAGCAAATGGCAAAGATATAAATTAATTCAATTAGCCACAAGCTGCTTTGAAAAATTATAGTTCAGAAAAATCTGATTTTGTAATATTATTAAATTTATGTCAAAATATGAAAGGATTTTTGTTTTATTTGTTTATTGATAGGAATGTGAGAGTAAAGAAGAAAATGTATTGCTGAGAGATTCACATTAAAATATAGTTCAAGTTGAAAGCACAAATCAGCTGAGTACAAAGTAGTCATTTTCTTCTGTCAATTATAAATCACCTTCTCTAGAAGCATTAGAAAAATTATCAAAAAAGGCATTAAAAAAATTAGGTAAAGAATAAAAAGTCAAACCCATTGAGCAAAGTGATGAAAGCTTTAGCCTAATTATAAGAGAAATTGATGTTTTAAAGTGCATTTTTGAAGTAAAATGTTTTTTAAATATAATTTTATTATATAAATCCAAAACAATCCTTAATACATTTTTTAGGACTAAATGAAAATTATTATTCCTCACAGCAAAAAAACGATGGGATAAATATAGATTGACCTATTTCAAAGCAGAATACCTGAAAATTTAAGGACTATCATAAGATTTAAGTACACTTATACGTTTGAGTATCCTTTTACTCCTGTGCATTTTGTAGTAGAACCAAAATAAAACATTCCTGATAGAATAGATGCTACTGTAATTTAGATTTTTAAGATTTTAAGCAAAAAAGTAGATGGAAACATTAAAAATTGTTTCAAAGAATTATTGACTATTTTTTTTTTTTTGTGTTGAAAAAAAGATGCATTAGAATAATAATTTAATAAATAGAAATTCAGGAATTAACTTATCGAAGACATAAAAAAAATAGCAAAGAAATAATAGGAAAGGATGGAAGAGAGTGTTTTTAGTATTTGCACTATGATTTTAGATTTTGTAAAGGAATTTGACGAGGAATGGATTTAATAGCATTAAGATAAAATTCAATAGTAAATTCAAATGTACAAAAATCCTTCAACAATAATAGAGGATTAAGAGGAAAATGCTGATACGGTTAACACCCTACCCTAGAATAATAAGTAAACTGATTTGTCTTAAGCTGATAATTCTATGAGCAAAAACAAAAGTAGTCTTGATTAACTCTAAAGTTATGCAATTAAGAAGAGTTTTGTTTATGAGTATTAAGATAAGCTGTTAGGAGATTTTAGAGAAGAAGTTAACTTATCAAAAGAGTCTTTCGATTCTACAGACTAAGATTAATAAGAAGAAAAGGTTCTTGAAAATTTAAAGAGTGCTTACAGAACTAATTTTGAAGAGATAGATTAGATTGGAAAAGGTGGATTTGGGTAAGTTTATAAAGTTAAAAACAGGCTTGATAGTTTAAACTACGCAGTCAAAAAAATTAAACTTGATATTAACTAAAAAGAGCTAACAAAAAAAACCCTAAAAGAAGTTAATTTCTTGAGCAGATTACAACACAATCACATTGTTAGATACTATTAAGTAAGTTTTATGGATAAATAAATACATTTTTACAGCTTAATTTATTGTGCATTCACAAAATTTGATAACATATCATACAAAAACTATAAAAGGCATGGCTAGAAAAACCTGATGAGAAAACATTATAAGAGTTTGATAATTCTGATGAAGAAGATGAGGTAAGAGAGGACTCGAAAGAAGAAGAAAGTTCATCGGAAAATGATAGTGCTGCATCTAAAGCTAGTAAAGAAAGTTCAATGTGTTTTGAATTTATAGAATCATCTGAAGAAGAGAGTTCACTACCCTTTGAATATGAAAATTAGTAAATTATTAAAGCCTTAATAATAACTCATTCTATTTTATAATTTAAAATAGCTCAGACAACGGTATTGTTTTCGAAGATAGTAGTGGCGATGAAGAGTAAAAATAGAAATAGGAAAATAACACTTCCCACGATCATAAAATAGAACCTCATAAAAACAAAGAAAATTAAGTCTAAGATATAGATGAGACAGATTTTTTTTCTAAAGATAAGAAAAAACATTAAAAGAAAAAGAAGAAAAAAGATTTTCGTATTCTGCATATTTAGATGGAGTTTTGTGGAGGAAGTACTTTAAGAGAAATGATAGACAATCATTTCTTTTGTGCTGAAAAGTAAATATTTTATGAAGAAAAAAATCTTATTTTAAATTTTTTAATAAAGGGAAAAGAGGATATCTTCTAAATAAAAAAAATCTCTGCTTGCTCAGATTTTAGAAGCTTTGAAATACCTTCATGAAAAAGAGCTAATTCACAGAGATCTTAAGCCACAAAACATATTGCTTGATAAAAATGGATAAATTAAATTAGTTGATTTCGGTTTAGCAACAACTTTAAAAAAAGAAAGACAGATTGAAAGAAAAGCTGTCCTTAACTTAAAAAGAGCTAGTTCCGTATAAAGCAACTTATATAATTTGAGTAGTTTTCCTGGTGACTCAGACTTTAAAGATAAAAAAAGTGAAAATTCAAATAATTTTTTCCCTTCAGAAGTCACAAGAGGTGTGGGAACTGGAGTTTATAGGGCACCTGAATAGGAAAATACTTCCAGTTATTGCACTAAAGCAGATATGTATTCGCTAGGTATATTTATTATCTGAATATGTAGGGTAGATTTATGACAAAATTATATAAAAATATCAAAATAGGTATAATAATATTTGAAATGTGGTACCCATTACCTACTTTTATGGAAAAGTATCAAACACTAAAAGAAATTAGAGAAAAGAATCAGCTTCCTTCAGATTTCGATTTGAAAGTTGGAAAGGATGGAAAAGAAATAAGGGATATACTATCTAAATTATTAGATCCTGACCCTAATAAAAGATATTCAGCAGAGGAACTCTTGAAAACTCTTGAAGATGAGCAATACTTAGAACATCTAGGCTAGATTACAAACCCAACTAACTCAGATCATAGAAAACTCATAGAATATTTATTCAAAGTGTAAAATCTACCAAGTGCTATATACACTGTAGAGCCTTACATCAAAATTATGAGATTCTCATAATCTTATTAGCTGATATAAGACCGAATTAAATCTGTGTTTGAAGCTCATGGAGGTATTAATTTGGATGCCAATCCCTTAATACCGTTGACTGAAAATATATACCTAAATAAGCTATATTTGAATACAAAGTAGAGCAGACTTTAATTCAGAGTTAAAATGTATCATAATATAATCAAGAGATAGTATAAATCGATTATGCTGGCTAATACAGGAACTCTTATAGAATATTCGGATAATTTACTGACTCCGTGGATTCAACAAGTTAAAACCAGACATTACATTTAAATGAAAAAGCTTGATAAAAGAAACAATCTTTTATAGAAAGAGCTTTCAAGTATGATAAAACGTTATACTTTTGCTACTACTCAGTTTTAAGACTCTGAAAAAAAGAAGTTTTATCCTGTAGAGAATAAGAGGGCCTCATTTGATATTGTAATTAATGATTTATTTTAGCATAAAGCAAATACGATATCAGTGATTTTAATTGATTTTTTAGATTTTATTTTCTAATTTAAAATTTATTGTAAATTTAATTTAATGGATGATGATAAAAATTTTCAATTTAATAGGTTTATATCAAAGATGAAGAATATTAGTCTTAAGACATCAGCTCTGTTAGATAATATTATGAAGCGAATCTCATTAGAGTAGCTTATGAAGTAATCAGGATGTTTTGTAAAGATACTACTAAATATAAGATAAGAATTGGATTCTCAGGGCTGCTTGATATGATGATTTCAAGCTTAGCTGTTTAAGAAGAGACGTTGCTAAAGATTTTAGCAGATAAATCTATTATGGAGATAATTTAAAATTTAAGAGAAAATGATTTCAGACAAAGCGCAGAGCTGGAATAAGTTTTTATAAATTAATATGGAATATAAAAAGAAATATTCCAGCAAATCATAAGCTTTTACAAAATAAGCTCTTCAGATTTAGAAACTTTTAAAGAGTGTCTTGAAGAAAGATTTATAAAATACTAAAATGAAATTAACTTAATATACTAATATTTATTAGAATTAACTTAATATTTAGAGCTTTTCAAAATTCCAAAAGAAACACTGCAATTCGATACTTGTTTACTGCCTGACAATTTAATGTATCACTCAGGACTTATTTTTGATATTATAAATTATGAAGAACTTGAATTTATAAAGAAGAGAAGCAATAAGTTAAAAGAAATTAATACAAATTAAGAAGCCAATATTCATGCTAAAATATTTATCAAAGGAGGTCGATATGATCACTTTTTTGTAGAAAGTTAGAAATAATAACAGTAAGCTCCTGAGGGAATAGGCTTTTAAGTTTATGTTGATGAATTATTTAATCATTTCTTCAGGCCAATTTTATCTCAATTCGAAGTAAGCTAGATTTGTATATCACTTTAATAATATTTTTTATTTAAGAACTAGGAAGCACAAATTTAACAATAGCTCCAGGATTATAATGAAATTGAAGCTATTATAATAAGTACTGATGAAGATCTTAATGAAGAGAAGTTTATTCTTGCTGATGAGCTCTGGAATCATTAAATTAAAGTATAATAATTATTCTCTTCTCCTAAATATTAAAATTATATTAACTCGATAGGCTCATGTAATAATAGAACCGGTCTAAGCCCTTTTCCGCATATTGGAAACCCTCAAAAAGTAAAAAATAAAGTTTCTAATTACAGTCAAGAAAAAGAAAGCTTTAAATCAAAATACAGGCTAAAAGGTATTCAAAACATATTTTATTTTAGTTACAATAAATATTTTATTTATTTAAAGACAAAGTATAAACTCTAAAGCCTTGCATAATTAAATTAAAAGAACAATGATAAAGAAAGGGAGTACGAAATTAATGAGATAATAGAAATTATTTATAAAGCTAAATATTACCCAAAGTAAAAATATTTATATTGATTTTTTAAGAAAATAAAGAAAGTAAGTTTAATAATTACTCTTAATTTAATTTTTAATTTAGGGTTAAAAAATTATTTATAATTAATCCTTGATATAAAATGTTTTTAATTTGTTTATTTATCAATAATCTTGTATAATTTATTTATTTATTTTGTGAGAAAGCTAATTTTAAATACTAAAACAATCTACCTTTTATTATTAAAGTTTATTGACTTTCATTATGCAATAATTAAATTGACTAATGTACAACTTGTTTAATTTATGAGAAAGTTAATTTTAAATACTTAAAAAATCTACCTATTATAATTAAAGTTTATTTGACTTTCATTTTACAGTAATTAAATTAATTAATTAATTTACTATTCTCAACAAAAAATGTTCATCTTTTAATTAATTATAAACTGGTTTTAATTAAATAATAGTTAAAATAAAAATGATCAAAATTTTAAAAATATTTTCCTATTTTGGATATAAAGTTTTTTTTTTATATTGGTTTATGTTAACTATACTCAGTAGCTAAATTAAAAAAGCTATTGAAAAAATGTTTATTTAACTTACTTTTCAAAATTATATCAATGCTGTTTTAAATTGTTTTATTTTAATCTAAAAAAAATTAGCTAGTTTAATGATAACTTGATTTAAAGTTTTCTTTTTAATAACTAACTATTAAAAATAAAGAAGATAAATTTTCAAATTTTTGAGATTTATAATTGAGAATATTTTATCTCAAAAATGTTCTAAAGAAAATAATTTATTGGAGTTTTTATTGAAAACCACTTTATTTAATTTTTAAATATTGATAGATTGACTGTATTTATTTTAATGAATTTTTTTTATTAATATTGATCAAATCTAAATAAATTTGTATTTATCTTATGTTTGATTGATGTTTGATATATTACATTGTATTCATAAATATGATAACTTTAAAAAGATACTACGAATTTTTGAAGTATCTTTGTAGAAATTATGATTTTGTATTTATTTTTAGAATGTTTTATTTATTTTCTTTAGCTTTTTAAGATTTATGTATACAAATACAAATAAAGTTCTTTTTATATTTAAAATTATCAATGGTCAAAATTTGAAAGGTTTAATTAAAGATACAATTTAGATAGTAAAAAGCATGCTTGGGAATAATTCTAAGTTTAAATACGAAGACTATATGCGATATAGATTTTACTTAATAAATGCCTTTGTAGTATTTTATATTTCTTAAAAGTTATATTTATATAAATTCATTATTCCAATCACTTAGCAACGAAGTTCTTGAGATGTTCAGACTTCTTAGCTTGGACTCCTGCCCAGGTGTCACCCTTCTTTTCAGATAAGAGCTTAGTGATAGCCTTACCGGAGGTTCTATTTTTAATAAATAAAATTGAAAAAATAATTCCAACAAATATCATGTAAATTCATATTTATTTCACAAATTTAAAACTGCAAACGCTTCAATTTAGTAACAACAAATTTAAATTTAATTGCATTAAATATGCTGATTTATTTTGATCCTCTACTATATTTTTATTTTCAAAGCTTAGAATTAATAACTATTATTTTTAGCAATTCTATTTATTACACCAAGCAGTGTGAATTCTATTTAGAACTATTCCAAACTTAATATACGATGATAATTATTATTTATTGACTGATGTATTTTACCCATGGTTAAAATAATTAGTGGTTATTAGTATTTATTAAGTGAGTATATAAATAGAATCTATCTGCTAAAGGTGGAAGCAGCTAGCTAATTTTATATTTGAAATACTTATGATTTTGTTTGTTGTTCTTTTATTAACATATTCTAAACTATTTTATTATTCATTCATAATTCTTAGCTATTAACTCTTATTAAGCGCTAAAAGTTATTTGATGGTTATTTTTACACAAAATATATAAGGATAATTAAACTGATATTCTATAATAATTTGAAATGTCTATTTATTATCACCATCACTATTTAATGCTTTTTTTGCTATTACTTTGCTTTGTTTTCTACTCTGCTATTCTCTTAAACTTCCCTCTTATAAAATAAATCAAAAAACTAGAATTCTAACTAATTTGATTGAAATTATGCTTATTCTAATTATTATTGATCAACCTATGTGAGTTCTATGACACTTTAATAAGTGTTTATCTAGGTATTGAGTTACTTTTGAGCCATTTTAATTTGTATTTATAAGTAGAAGAGATTTGATAGATGCTTCAATCACCCACCTCTTAATAATCTACATATTTATTTATTTTAGGAGTATTTATTATTCAAAATATTCTATTTATTATCTCCTTTTTTTGAATTTTAGTACTAATTTATGCATCTGACATATTAAAGCGTTTGCGGATTAAAAATGTAAAATCTTTTTGAACTTTAGTAAAATTATGTATTTTAATAAAATAAATGATGATTTACCTCTTCATCTTTCTCTTCAATTCCTTGAAAGATCTTCTGGTGTTGGGCTTTTCACCGAGAATTTTGACCTTTCTAAGTCTGTAGTTAGGTTCATACTTAAGAAGGTATTATTGGTTGTCATAGACAAGAGCGAAACCAGTGGACTTACCACCACCATATTGGGTAGAGAAACCATAAACTATGATGTTTCTGGTATCGACCTTGAGTTGCTTGGCCAATTCTTCTCTGATCTTTTCCTTGGAAGCAGTAGCGGAATCAGGGTGTAAGACATCAAGAGAAAGTTGTCTTCTGGAGAGTAAAGGATTGACTAAAATCTTCTTGGTTCTGATAACGATGGTCATTTTTAATATTTTCTTTTTGTTTAAGTATTTTCTTTCTTTGTTTTATATTATTATTTTGGTTTCCTTGTAAACCTTTATTTTTTTTCTTTTGTCTTTATTTTTATTCCTTTTAAAAACAACTTTTTAATTTCCTCTCTTTTTGCTTTTAATTTTCTTGTTTTTTGAGTTTCTTTGTATTTTTCTTCCTTTTTTACTTCTTTCAAGATATTTTATTAATTTTCAACCCAATTAATTTAGCTGAAAGCCAATTCCATCTTTATTCACTCCTCTTACCTTCTTTCCAATTATATGCTTTGATTTCTCAAATTCTCTTCTTTATTTCATTTTTTATTTGTTTAGCATATAAATATTTTATAGATCAATTCATTTACAACCAATACAATTATTTTTTCACTCCATAAAATTAATTAATGTAAAATCTTTTCCGAATCTCAAATTACTCAGTAAAGAAATAAAGAAATAAATTGAACGAATGAATCTTGTTTTCTTGATTCTAATTTATTACTTAACTAATTAATTAAATTCAATAAACATTTGCTAAAAAAATTTAAGCAATTCCCAAAATCCTGAAAAAATATAAAATTAAAAAAAATGATTTCAAATTGTAATAAAATATTTCTATTTAAGTTTTATAAACAAAAAATTTGTATGAAATAAAAATAAATAAATTTTTAGTTCTTTAACAAAATTCATTCATAATTTATGTTCAATAAAAATTTAAATTCATTTTATTTATTTTGAATATTTTTAAATATTTTTAATTATTTAATAAAATTTTTTTAAGCTATTGTAAAATAATTTTTATAACTTATTTTTTTCAAAAGCCAAACAGCAAATAAATAATGTAGAGGGATATTAATTTTAATATAACAGAAGAATTGAAAGAAACAGAAGCCATAGTGGTTTGTGACGATTAACATTGGTCTTGAGAAGTAGATCCTACCTCTGAAAAGAACCCTTGTTAACAATCTTAACAAATAAAATTAGGATACTCTCCTGCCATATACTAATTTTTACCACAAAGACATTTATTATTTATGAGTTAAGAGCCGGAAGGACATGCAAAACACTAACTTCCTTAATATGAAGTAAGCCCTTTTTTGCAAGGGATACACAGTATTTTACCAAACGAACTTATTAAATATGTCCCAGGTTCGCAAAACTTACATTGCCCTCCAGGCACAGAATATTAACCTTCTGGACATTTAATACAGGCAATTTAATTATATTCCGTTGTTGTTGATCCAGCATAGCAATTTACACATTGACCTTACTGTGAAAAAGTTCCTGGGGGACAATCAATGCATGTTGATGAACCAGGATTAGAACCTTATCCTATCTCGCACCTCGCACAATAAATAGAACCAAACCTAGAATAAGTTCCACTTGGGCAAATCAAGCATTCCCCATTTTTTGCATATTCTCCTGGCTAGCAATAATTGCACATCCAAGATCCTTAATTTGAAGCTTTTTGTGGATGACATTTGATGCAGGTCGAAGATTTTATGTTTGGAGAATAATATCCTACAGGGCAATCCTAGCATTTTTCTCCTTTTTACGAATACTAACCAGGTCGGCAGTCATAACAAAATGAGGAGCCATCTTCAGATGAAGTCCCATCTTAGCAAGTAATACACTATCCATTTAAGGAATAAGTTCCTGCCTTGCATTTTAAGCAATTTATACCATTAAAATAGTATCCATCTGGGCAATTATAACATTAATCAACAGAATTATTTTGAGAGGGATTTGACATCATATTGTTTGGGCACTTTAAACATTCAACAGTTCCATAATATCCTGCTTAGCATATCTAAGCTTTCAAAAATGAAGTTAATTTTAATATAAAAACTATTATGTAAAGCTTTTACATTTTTATTAAAAAATTTTTTTAGTTTAATATTAATTATTTATTTTTAATTAAAGTTTTTTCTGATTTTTTAAAAGTATATCTATTTATACATCTATCTACATATCTATCTATTTAATTGATTGATTGGTTTATTTTATTATCTTAATTAAATTTTTTTAAATAATCTCTAATCTATATATAGCTTACTAATTAAATAAATATAGCACAAACTATCATACCAGCACTTAAATTCAAAAAAAAATACATTTATAAATATAATACTATGTAATTAAGTTCAGAAAAAACATGACTAATATTAACTTTAATCAATCTGCATTTGATATAGCAATAAAAATAAAAAATTGAACTTATAGAAATGAATAATTAAAAATTTTAAAAGAAAAACAACCTGCTTTAATAGATTTTTTTATATTATCGAAACATAAATTGAAAATTCAGGTCATTATTTGTATCGTTTTTCAAATATGATGAGTTGCATAAAAAACTTAAGTTAAAAGAGTTATGTAAAAATTTATTTTTGAAGTTACTGTTTATCATTTAGTAAATTCAAGCATTTTAAAATTATTTAAATATATAATTATTAATAAAAAGTAGTGCTAAAATATACAATTATTTTATTTTAGGAGTACCTTTCAGTTAATTGCTGCAAAAAAAAAGAGAATTGATAAATAAATAAAAGTTCAAATATGAAAAATATACTAAAAAAGCGCTCATTTTTTAGCATATTAGATTGTTTTCTAATAAATAAAATTTATTATTCAGTAAAATAAATCATCAAATTTTAATTAAATGTTTGTCTTAACATATTAAGAACATTGCTATTGCAATTAAATTAATTTAAGGTAGAGAGAATCATCAGCAATATTAAATTTAGAATTGCAATGTTCTTTTATTAAAGCTTAAATCATATTTAGGAGATATATGTTTAATACTTTGTATAGTTTAAAAGATAATAATTGTAATGTTCTTTTAAATGAAAAAAACTTTTTGTTTATTATAATAATTCGATTTTCCTCAAGATAACAAAAAATTTTTTTATTTTAAATATCAAACTAATCCTCGCTTACTTTTAGATTTTAAAATATAATCCAATCTGTGTCATTTAAGCATTCACAATATAAGCAGAAGATATAATCTTATACTTGAAAGGATCCATTTTTTGATACTCGTCAGTTTATTATTTATTAAAGGCATTTTAATGTTCAATTTTTTGTGATTTATAAAATTTTTTTCAATTTTCTAAAATATAAAAGCTGATTACATTTTCTGAATCATAAATAAAGTTTATAATAAGCTAATATCAAAAAATTTGTTAAATATAAAGCCAATTAAGTAATTCTGAACTAATATAAAGTATTTTATAAAAAATGATACAAAGAATTATATATTTAATTTCACTAGAAAAATGTGCTTTAATACTAAATTAAAAAAAAAAATGTAAGAGATTAATGGTAGCAATAAGTTAATTGCGTGCTGAGGAAATCTATAATACAATAACTAATCAGCTATTTAAGTTTGAGATTTTGATAGTTTTAATTTAATAATCTAAATGAATAGTTTACACTCTTTAAAATAGTAAACAAAATACAAGTTTATCTTTAAGATTTTTATTTAATGAAAAAATTAATTATATGAAATAAATTATTTTAGTTAAAAAAATAATGTCTTGTTTTGAATCTAAATTGAATGCCATTTTAAAGGATAGCTTACTTATAAGTTTTTTAAGGGTATATGAAGATTATAATTATTATATTTACTGAATTCTTTTTGAAGTTAATATAGTTAGGTCTTCACTTTAATTTCAACCAATAAAATGTTGGGAATTTTGAGATTATGATAAAAAATTAAATTAAAAAACAGGAAAGAATAATTAGAAAAATATTAATATCAAAAGAATTAGCTATTCTATTAATTCAAAAAAAATTAAATAACTAATGACGAAGAGTATATAATGTAATGAATTGATAAAATTTATGGATTTGTAAACAATAAATTAAAATAAAAAAATACTATTTTTGCTTCAATTTCAATATAAAAATCTTATAATAGTCAATAATCAATCATTCATTGAATTATTAGATATATCTATAACTTATTTAGGTTTTTTCTAAAATATAAAATGCATCTTATAGTTTTAAAGATAATATTTTTAGAATAAAAATTATTATTTAAAACATTAAAATATAGTTTACTTATTTTATTCTTAAAACTTCTCTTTTTGCTTTTGAAAAAATTTTAAAGTTAAATTATTTGTTCTCAGTTTATATTTCAATTGGGATTTGGGTGGTTTTAAGAATTGTTAAATTGTGGAGGGACTTGGTTATTTTATTATGGATGTTGCTAAATTGGCTAGTAAGTTGGATTCTAAGGTTAGATTTGTTATCCTTGGTTCTAGTAATTATGAGGTGCTCCTTATAATGGAGCTTACTAATTATAATTCTAATTGGGTATCATTTATTACGGATTTTAATTTGGAGGGTTTTGATATTAAATAGGTTTGTTATAAGCTATAGGAGGAGGTACTTGATTAGTTACGTTAGTTGATTATGGTTGTTATTATTATCCTGTATTTTCTCTAACTTCTTTATTACCTATTAAGTATTCAAGTATTTTTTCTCTTCTACCAGGATTTTCGAAGGCAATTTTTGCAAAAGTTTAGAAGTTTTCCTTCTTTTTTTCATCATTGAAATATACTGTTTGATTTTCATATACCCTTCTAGCATATATAAAGTTACGTACCCTGCTGAATCTCAGGAAGGGTAGCATGTTGCTGTCTTTGGGTATGCTAGCACTTTAGAAGACTAAAGATGCTGGCACTTCTACTTCAACTATTTCATTTTTTGAATCACGTTAAATTGTTTTATATTTGTGTTAAGGTTATTATTAAGGATTTTAAGGCATAATAGTTTCTAATCTTACATTATGACAAAAAGTTCCATACTAAAAGTAAGCTCCTCTACTTATTAACAGCTCTGCTAATGACTGATTTTCAGCTCTGAAACATATTTTTAAAGGAGGTTATGATTCATTCAAGGGAACTGGATCTTTTTTAAGTACATCTAGGAGATACTTCAAAACTTCAAGCTCATTACCAAAGCAAGCAGCATGGACTAAAGTGTATTAATAATTACCATCATATATTAATTTTCTTTTGTGCAAAAATTCCAATAATTATAAATTTCCATATCTGCAAGCAAACATAGGTAAGCTCCAGCTATTCATCGTGACAAATTGTTTTGCATGATGCTCATAAGCATCTATGAATTTAATAACCTTTTCTGTTTCTCCAGATTCTAAATTTACATATTATGAATAAAATATTTAAAGATTAAACAATTAAAACGAAACAAAAATAAATGAAATGAATTTTTTTGAAGCTGTAGCAATCAAATTGTGGCTTGCTGTTTTATTTACTGCGTTTATTTAATGAGCATTATTTATTTTCGTTATCCAATTAAATTCGCTTTACAAAATGATAAATTTAAGCGATAATTCAGCAATTGCATAAAATTTTTAAAAACGATTGATTACCAATCCAGCAGAATATTTAATCTTTATATGCTCTCCTTTTAAGAGTTGGTAGTTGATCTCCAGACATCAATCAATCAATTAATCAATTAAAATAACTTATTTTATTATAATTTGTTTGCTCTTTACTTAAATTTAAAAAATGATTTATAATTTGCTTCTTAAAGGCGCCTAATATTTTGAAAACAAATAATTAATATTATAAATTGATTAAAAATCTTGTAATAAATTTTTTATACAAATTTAATAAAAATAACAAATAGAAATATCTGTTTTTTTTAATACTATTTTAAAAAAAACAAAAAATTCAAAATTGTTAAAAAAATAAATAAATTTATTTTGCAAAAAATTATTCTTAAAATAGAAATTTTATTTTATAAAAATTATTTCAATTTTACAAATTTTTTATAACCAGATTATATTTCAACAGAAAAATCTAATAGTTTCTTATTAGTTCTAAATTCATCAATATTTTCAATTAAAAATAAAAATCTTTTAAAAGACCAAGCTAGTAGAAGAACAATAAGAAAAAAATAATAAAGATACATTATAAATCTTGAATTGATTGGCCTTAAATTAGAAAAATTGAATCTTAGATTCTGATTTACAGATTAAAATAATTTTAGAATTTAGGTTGAAATGAGTAAAAATTAGGAGTAATAAAGCTAGAACAAAGAAAAAGCTGTACATATTAATGAAATAGATGAATCTTTGCTAACTATTTTAGACAAAGAAAACCTATAGAGTTCTCATGTTTATAAAGGGTACAGCTTTAAAAATCGTAAATATCAAATAGCTGTGGAGATATAATCTATCGCTATGGCTAAAATAGCAGTAACATTTTTATAGCATATTGAGCCATTTCATCTTCGTGAAAGGTTTTTCAGATACAAAGCATTGAACTAAATAATGCCAAATAAATTACAGGCTTTTATTTAATTTATCAATCCTAAATATATATTATCAAATATTTTGTATTCTACTGCTCAATTTACTGTAAAAGATGAGGTTAACTTTTGGTTGAAAAACAAATACTAAGATTCAGATTAATCATAAAATCCATTACACTCTATTGGTATTAATTATTTATCTGGTACTTTAGCATCAGCTTTTGTATTTTAATTCGAAGTACTATATAATATAATATTTAAGCCAGCTTAGATTGTAGAGCCTGTAGAAAATTTAATGAGAATCTTAAATAGAATTAAGCTAAATCCTAAATAAATGACAAAATTTTCTATATTTGCATATAATAAAATAGTTTTTAGCACAATTTACTTTGGTACATTTGATTCCCTAAATAGTAGTATCAGAAATAAATATTCTAACTATTCCCTTTTGTATTACTCAATTATTTCATCAACATTAGCACAGTTGTTGAGCGATCCACTATAAAAAGCATCTATTGCTTACATCAAAAATTAACAACAATAAGAGATACAAATTGCTAATAAATATTCCAATTTAGCAAAAGCTATGTTTGTCTTTTATATTAAAAACCCATCCAAACTCTTTGAGTAGCACAATAGATTCTTTCACAGATTATTTTTTAATAGCATAACACTTTGTTACTATGAATGGATCAAAGATTATTACAATAAAGGTAAAACTAACAACAAATACTGATTTTATAAATGACAAAAGTATGATAAATATTTAAAATAAAAATAATAATGTTTAATATTAAATATTTAAATAAAGCAGAAATATTATTTAGTTCTATTTTTAATCGCTAATAAAATTTATTTTTTAATTTAATAAAAAAATTTATTCAACCAAAAGACATAATTAAAATTCTTATTAAAGTTAAATAGAATTTTAAAAAATACTTATATTTCTATAGTTAACTTTATTTAAGCTATATTTTTAAAGTTTTCAAACATTTTATCAAATTTATTTCCTAATACTTATTTTATAGCTTTGTATCTTTGATAATTGGATATAAAAATCAACAATAAAATAACTTTTTTTTTTCTTTGAATATTCTTTTGTTTATTTTAATTTACAACCAATTGGTGTCAAAAATAATAAAAATTATTTTCATGAATTAGCTTTATCTAAAAAAAAAAGTTTTTATTTTAGATTTTATATTTTTGATATTTTAAAGATGATTTTGAACGTATTTGAAGCAAAATCCTCTAACCATATCCAAAATCGAGTTTAAAAAAATAGATTAAATGAAAAAAACTGAGATATTTGCAGATTAGAATTAAGTCATTATTTAGGAAATTATTAAAAATCAGTAAAATTTTTGTTTTGTTTGAAGTAAATAGAAGTATTTTTCGATAAAAAGCTATTATAAAAATATATGAGAAGAATGAGTTAATAAAAATTAAGTTCTTTATCTATCTATATATCTATTTATCAATCAATCAATTATTTAAATTAAAATAATGTTTTTGTTAAAACAAAACTACTGAAATGTAATTGTCTTAGTGATAATATAAGATAATTTAATAATTATTTGTCTTTTAATAATTATAATCACAATTAATTTAGGGATACTATTCTTATTATTATTAATATTACTTAATTACAAAGCGCATAAATATTTAACTCAAGTTTTGTAGATAAAATAAATGATTAATGAAATTTTAAATGATGAAAATAACATAGATTTAATGTAAGGTATTTAGCATATGTAGTGTCTAAGGAAGTTAAATAAAAATAAAAGCACATTTAGTAAAAAGAACAAATGCAAAGTGATGTAACATCAAAAGAATATTTAAAATTTATCTTAAAAAGAAGATGGAATTAACTGCAGTCATAATACAAGCCTAGATTCTTAAAATAGCGACAATACTAATTTAAGCAAGTGCAATAATGATTTTAACTTAAGCGATTCTCTTTCGAAAGCTTTTTTCAATTTTTTTCCTGAAGGAGTTGCTTTTATAGATGGTCAAATGAATCTGCTTTATGCAAATAACAGCGTTTATAAGTTCTTTTAATCTGATTAAAACGATTTATTGGAAAAGATGTTTTAGCTATAGAACCAGCTTTCAGTAGACTAACTTTAAAAATAAAAAAGCCAAAAAGCTTAGAACTTTATTATAAATAATATACTTAGGACAGATTAGTAAATACAAACACCTAAAAATAGTTTCCCTTATAAAATGAAATCGTATAATAACATCATGCAACATGATATGCCTCCAGTATATCGTAAGTTTTCTGCAATTCCTACTAAAAATAATCCAACTCAAAATAATATAAATTTCCCTAGCTCACACAGTCCTCCTTCTGTTGACTAATAAAATCATTTGCACACATAAAAAATACAAAAACAGACTAATTCATTTTCAAATTAACAAGTATCTTAAAATGGGATTTAATCTAAAAATACAATAAATTAATAAAGTATATCATAGACTCCTAATAACTATGATAACTCATTGTATTATAGTTAATTTGCAAATTATATTCTCTAATCAAGTAATAATACTCCAAATGTACGCTAGAAGAGCAACACTACTTTACCTTTAAATGGCCTAAATCGTAACGCCTTCAATAACTCTTTATCTCATAATAATAATAATGGATCCACTTACTAGTTAGGTGGCAGCAAGAAAAATATTTAAGAAGAAATCATAAATATGAATTTTAATCCAATTAACTAATTTATAGCAAGTGATGAATGCTTATTTACCAATCATTACCCAGTGTAAGATACGAATAGCCACATTAATATTTAAAAGAAATACTCTTTATCAAAAGACTTAAGTTAAGAAGTAGAATTAATTATAGAATAAGCTAATTTGTACATACAATAAAATACTATAGAATAGGATTGCATCCTTGACAAATCATTTTCATTTACTTCTCGTATCGTGCTGAATGAATAATAAAAATAGGAATCTAATTAGTTTGGCTTCTTTAGTAGTTACTAAATAAATCAAAATAATGCTAGTGTCCATCTTAACAGAGAGCATAGGGGATCAGTCTAGGAAAAGTTAATGAAAGAGGAATCCTTTAAATCAAACAGGCTAAAAAAAGAATCTAGTCTTCAATTACCATAAATTTAAACAAGCTTGTCAAAGAATTTTATGCACTAAAGGACGAATACGACTCATAGCACTTTAAGTTAACTATAAAATTAAAATTATCTCAATCAGATAATCTCCATGCAGCTAAATCACCAAAAGTCAGGCGAATAAAGATTAAATCATCACCACTCCACCAAAAATAAAGAAGAACTTGAATAAAACAATATTTCTGATATCAATATGATGTAGCAGTCTGTGAACAACTAAAATAAAATAAAATTTAATTCACTTTCTTAAGATAAAATTAAGAACCTTTAATATACATCTTCTCTAGAATAAACTGAATTAAAAGCTATTATCTCTTGCCAAGAAGGCGAAGAAGCATAATTTAAAAGCAACTCATCAAAAGACTATAAAAAAATTAATACTGATGAGACAGCAACGTTGGGTTTAATTAATTTTGATGAAGAAATTCTAAACACAGAAGAAAATGATAGTCATTAATTTTAGAGCTAAAAGCTAAGTAAAATGGGTTCACCTAATTCACTTCATTAACACAAACTAACTCAGTAATCAAATAATTAAACATTTCCTGATAAAGTCAATACAAGTAGCAACAATTTACAAACACAAAAAAGTAGCTGTAGCATAAACCTGAATTAATATAATAACCTGAACTAAGCCTAATCCATTCAGTCTAATTTCTAACCAAAAAAACCTAATTTAACATAACATTTTGTATAAAATTAAAATCCACAATAAAATTTTGTTTTTTTCTAACCAAATTAGAGTTCTTAAGTTGATTTTGCAAATTTAGATCAGTAAAATAATAAACCCAGTCCTTCCATAAATTGGATTAATACCAACAACAACACAACCAACCATAACAATAATAATTTAAATTCAAGTTTTCTTATTAATAATTAATAAGGCACAGTAAATGGTAATCTAATGGCTAATAAAAACCAGATATTTGGATAAAAAGGCGAATTGATTTCTCCTGCTACAAACTATACATAAACTGAAAGCAGTCTTTTACCAATTTTGGAAAAATAACAAAATAGCTAAAATATAAACCTGATAAACAATAAACAACAAAAATTTAACGAAGAAAACATTAATGATTTGTAAGGTTAGCATTTATTTAAGAATTAAAGCAATATAATTTAATACCAATAGCAATCTTTAACCAAAATTAGCAGCCTTACAAAAAAAAGAATGAGTTACTTACAAAAAAATCTCGATTTTTAGAATGGAGAAAAAACTAACAGAGAAAAATAAGATATAGAATGGAGTGATGAAGATCTGAATCGAAACACTAGAGAAGTTGACATTACTATATTTGCATACATCTTAAACCAATAACCTGTTATCCTACTTTTAGTAAGAGATGTAACTCATCGTTCATATATTAAGCTCCTTTAGGATATTAGCAAGAAGAAATCCAAGATGGTTTCTTTTGTATCACATGAATTAAGAACTCCATTAAACAGCATTATTGCTATGCTTGAGTCTATGAAGAACAAACCTGATCTTGATTATATAGAGACTGCGCTTATGAACTCAAAATATCTGCTATGTATTTCTAACGACCTTTTAGACTTGGCTTAAATCAAAGTAAACAAGTTCTAAATTCGAAAAAAGACATTCAATCTTAAAGAGCTTATTTTAGAAATCCTCGAAATGTTTTAAATCCAAGCTGAAAGGCAGCACATTGATTTGGTCATAGACTATCCACAAGATATGAGGTCATTTATTACATCGGATAAAAATAGAGTCAGATAAGTATTAATAAATCTAATTGGAAATGCCTTTAAATTTACTCTCACTGGATCTATCACAATTAAAGTTCAAATAATAAATAATGTTCTATTTTAAGTTCATGTAATTGATACAGGTATAGGAATCAAAGAAGGAGACCTTAATAAGCTATTTAAGACTTTTGGTAAGTTAGATGGTGAAGAGTCTGTTAAATTAAACGAGCAAGGTAAATAAATAGTTTTTGAAATAAAAATTTGTAGAAATTTTATTTAATAAAATAATTAATAATTGCATTTATTTTAAAAGGTGTCGGCCTTGGTTTGGTTATTTCAAATATGATTGCTTACTCTCTTTCAGAGCAGAAAGTACTTTCTTTTATTATTGCGTTTATTCAAATTTTTTAATACCTAAATTACTAATTCAGGAAGGATTAACAGTCAAGAGTGAATACAGTAAAGGGACTAGTTTTTAATTCAAAATTTAAGACTGGAATGCTGAGTAGTCAGAGAAGTCTTAGGATGACCTTAATGCATAAATAGTAGAAGATGAAGAAGAATAAAAATATAGCAAAATAGCTGAAGAAAATGAAGGAAATAATGTTGTTAAAAATATTTAATAATACAATTCTTTCATAGTGGGTAAAAACAAATTTTCTGAAGAGCTAAGCCCTCAAAAAGTAAAGTTTGGGAGTAAGGAAACTCACAGAATGTAATCTTCTACCGATTCTTAGATTTCTTAAAGTAAAAGACCTTCTCGTCCTTTATCCCCTCTGAAATAATCTAATACATTTGAATATAAAAGTAAGTTTAATAAATTTTAATTCATGAAAAAATAAAAACATTTTCTTAAAATATTTTAGAAGACTCAGCAGAGAAGGAGAGGAGTACCATTAGATTGTTGACTGATTTTTAGTAACTCTGGAAAGAAAAAAGGAGAAATAAGTTGTAGCTCATAAAAATTAGTGGTATTTAAGATATTACTAACTTGCAAGATACTCCAAAAGTTTAAATTGATTACACAAATCCTAAAAATAAGCTCACTAAAATTGCTACTTAAATCAACATTAAGGAAGAATGGGGATAAGTCCTGATTGTTGATGATAATATGAACAATATTGTAGCTATGAAGTGTCTTTTAAGTGCTATATGTCCTGATATAAAGTGTAATTATGCAATTAGAGGCTAAGGTGCAGAGGATTTAGTTAGGAATAGGTTTATTTAATAGAAAGACGAAGGATATGCAATTATTTTTATGGACATAGTAATGCCTGAACAAGATGGAATAACAACAGGGTAGCGGATAAACAAATATCTACAAGAAAATAATATTACTTATACAAAAATAATAGCTTGCAGTGGGTATGATGACGAATAAGAAAAACGAAAATGTTTGGATGTTGGTATGTCGGAGTATTTAGTAAAACCTGTATTCAAAGATAAACTTACACAAATAGTCCAGTAATATATGAAACAGTTCATAAAATGAATTAAAATGTGAACAAAAAATAGAAATAGATTTTTAATCTATGCATTATTTGCTTTAAAGATTAAATAATCACTCCATAAGGAGGATTTCATAAAATTCTCAAAAAAACTTAATAAATTTTAACAACTAAAAGAATATTTTTGATTAATTTCTAAATAGCTATTTCAATCATAAAAAGCTTTAAATTTTATTTATTTTATATCTATATATTTTTCTTAATTTATTTTTTAATATTTTTATAATATAAACAAATTACAAAATCTAATTCAGATATATTCAAGCTAATTCTATCTTTTAAAATAATAAATCTAGTATAAATATTATCATTTATCAAATTTTGAATAAAAAGAGGAATTAAAATTCTGCTTAGTTTAGAAATAAATAATTTATTTTTAATAAATAAACTCTAATTTGATAAATTGAAAATCTTGAAAAATTTCTGAATATTTCAATTTTTAAATCTCATTTTTTATTTACTTGGTAAGGATGGTTTTATTATTTAACATTTTTATAATTTAAATAAATTACCTTGTACATAGATTTCATGCTTATTCAATATTTTAAAGTAATAAATCTAATAAATAATATCATTTTTATGAAAGTTTGAATATAAAGATACAATGAATATCTTATTTAGTATCGAAATTATTTATTTTTAAATGTCATAAAAGTTGTAATTATTTTGCCTTTTGATAGATAGTATTGATAAATTAAAATTTCATTATCATTTCTTCTAATAACTATAATAAAAAGCACATAATTTTATTTATTTTTTACTTGCAAATTAAAATGTTCAATTTAAAATTGGATGGAGTTAATACCAATTCTATATTTTGAAAGTAATAAATGATTCTGAAAATACAATTGCTTAACAAAAATTTAAATAAAACGATGTAATTAAAAACTTTTTATTTTAGAAAACCTTAAAACTGAAATAAATATTTAAAAAATTAAAGCTATTTTAATCAGAATATGCTTTGAATTTTATCTATTTTATAAAAAAAAGGCTTTTTTAAATTTATTTTTAAATATTTTCATTTCATTTAAAATATAATCCAACTTAAATTTTGAAGGTGTTCATTAAAATTCTAAAGCAAATATTCTATAAATAAAAATATGATATTTTAGAAAAAACTAAATATTAACATGTCATGTTTAACATAATTATAGTTATTTTTATGAATTGCTTAAAAATTCTAAATAATTATTATAATGAATTACAAATTTTCATTTAGAATAATTAAAGGAAAAGAGTTTATTTGATTTAATGTGATACAAAATAATAATAAATTTGATATACATTAAATATTCTAATTTGTTTTTAATAAATTCACATTTTATGAGTTCTGTAAAAAGTAATAAATTTAAATGAATAGCTACCTGTTAAAATACCTTCTATCGAATAGGATTTTAGTAAAAAATTTAAAGTAAAATATACAAATAAACAAAGTAAATTTATTTTTAAAAATGCATTTAAAAATTGATCAGATTTTTTTTATTAATTGTTCAAAAGTATCTTTCAAATGAATAAAGAGTTAAGGAGAGGTTTATAAAAATTAATATATCCTTGTTCTATCCATAAGTATCCGTCTTGTTCATATTTATCCACTAATTAAAGCATATTCTAAATATTTTTGCTCTTCAACTCATTAAAATGGATAACTCTATTAGAGGATTTGACCTTTTATTTTAAGTCTTTTATTTCCTTTGTAATATATAAGATATCTTTTAGGTTTTAGTCTTATTTTAATATTTCTTAGTACTCCTATAAAAGAAAATCAATGAATTCTATTGTTATTTTTAAAATATAATTTTGTTAATGCAATTTATTTATTTAGCTTTTTAATATGCTAACTAATTAATTACTTTGCTCGTCTCCTTGATACTTTTCAAAGTTTGTAGTAAACTTATAAAGTACTTCATAACTCAATCCTATAAAATCATCTATTTACTATAACTATTCTAGTTTAACTCCTTTAACTGTCTCAGAATAATATTCTTTTATATAATCAAAAGCAAACTATGGGCTGATAGATTTATATTTGATTATATCTAACACTTGATAGATTCTTGGAACTGTATTTTTTATAAAAAAGGCGGGAAATTAGAACATTAATCTTAAAAATGATGCATTTTGTATATTGAAAGCAAATAATTTATTTTAAATTGAATAAAATGTTTTGACTTTAAATAATTAACAACATAAATCAAAGTATTACCTTGCATTATTTAAGTTACAGCTCTCTTACTATGGGTGTGCAATATAATTTTAACTTAGTATTGGTAAAATAACTCCACTAACAAATTAGTCAAAACACTGTAATTTTCTTTATCCTTGTTATCATTAAATGCTAGTTAGTAGTTATCTATTAAAATAAAAGGTATCACGTTTCTATACTTATTAAACTTTGCTATTGTTTTTTATATTATTTCGATCCCTTTAATTTGCAGTAAATTTTCTAAATCTTAAGCATTTTTAATTTATTTTGTTAATCTAAAATATAAAGCAGGTATGTTATTTTTTTGTAGTTATTCAGCATAGTGTTTCATAGCATGAGAAGCTCCAGAGTTTTCTTCTGATATGCTTAAATAAAAGAATGAACTCCCAATTTATTCAGGCATCTAATCAATATTTCCATAATTGACCTGAATTTAATCAGGAATATGCTTATAGTTCATTGGAAACAAAGAATATTTATGAGTGAGGATATTTTATTATGTTTCTAAGATTGAAAAAAATTTTTAAGAGCAATCTGCTTCATGCAATCCAAGTAGAGAAAACGATATATAGTTTTAATTTTTAGCTTCGTTTACTATTATTACCAAAACAAGAAGTCCAAATAGGATGCCGATCAATATTTTTTTTTCCTTTTGCGAATAATCAGTTTTCCATATCATGGCTGACGCGTATACCACGACAGCAGTGAGGGAAAGTATAAATAGAAATGTAATAAGCATATCTCTAAAAGTTTAGAAATTTCAAATCTTGTAAGAATCAATAAATCTTAAGACTGATAAATTTAATTTTAAATAAATCAGATATTATATTAATAATTTTTTGTTTCAAATAAATAAAAGTTGTTTTTCAGAAACAACGAAAAATAAATAAATAAATAAGTTTGAAGATATTCTCAAAATAATTAAAACTTGTTAAACCAAATCAATAAAAGGAAAATATAAATTAAAAACATATTTTTTTTAAAAAAGCTAAATCATTTAAAATAAGTAAATTAGTGTGAATTTGGAATAGACGATAATTTCTTCCAAATAAAATATTAGAAGCAGCTTATTGTTTATGCTTATAATTTGTTGATTGTGTTGTTATTTATGTTATTTATTTATCTGATTATGATTTATTATGATTTAATATCTTTTTTATAATTTTTTTATTTATTTTTAAGGTTTTTTTGTATTTTTTTTTAATTAATTTATTTATTTATTTTGATTTTTCTTATATTTATCTTATTTAATTTCAAATTTAAATTTTCTTTTTTATTTTTTAATTTATTTGATCTCTTTCAGTACTTCGCTCAATCCAACTGCATGTCCTTCTGTTTGTCTGCAAGTCTTTGCCTAAACCACAAAAAAATCGTTTTCATATATTTTGTTAAAGAGGGAATAAAGACCTTTCGATCGCTTTAAGATATTAAAATTTTATTTTTTCCTTTAAAAACTTTTTTGTTGGGATGGATGATTTAAAAACTCGATGATACGCATGCTCTGTAAATTCAGCTCTATTTTAATTGAGAGGTTTTCTTAACTAGAATAGGCTGAACGATTGAAATAAAATGAGTGACAAAATTCTGGATTTATATTGTTATATAAATTTGTGATTGAAAAACTTAATGGGGGTTTTAAAAAACTTTTTGTTTCATTTTTTCTCAATCTATCTTTCTTAATTTTAATATCTCTTAATATCTTTTTTTGAAATAAATAATTATTACTATTTTTTTTAATTTCTTCTTTTTTACAAAAATTTGAGATATAAAGGTATTCTATCGATATATCAATAGCTCGAAGGTTCCAATTAACCACTCTGTTGCCATAATTTGAATTTAGACTAAATTAACCAGATGGAGCAATATTAAATTAAAAAACCTCCATTTTCAAATTTGAGTTATTAAAGCGGGCATGAAAATAAAATTAATTGACTACTGCTAAGATTCAAAAATGAATAATATATTTTATTAAAATAATTAAAAAATGGCATTTGGTTGCTTATCTAATTTAGTGATTAATTAAGAAATAGATAGAATAATTTGGAAAGTTGCGAGAGCTTAGCTATTTGTAACAAATATTTTAAGTATAATAAAAACTTTTATTTTATCTCATTAGTGGAATGACAAAATTATTGTGTGATAATAAATAGATATGGCTATATTTATATTTTAGAATAATAATTATCTAGTTATATAGATGGCAATTCTATGTAAATATTCTAGAAGAGACCAATAATATAATCTATAACAAGAAAAAGAAATTTCTAAAATTCTTATATAAGAATATTTTTTTAAGTAGTTTTTATACTGCTTCTAAAACTTTCTAAAATGTTATAAGAATCTTATAGATTTATCAACATATTAAAAAAATGAGATTCTTTATTTTGAAAAGTATTTTATTAACTTAGATAGTCACTATAAAATTAATTATCTGAGATTCTAACCAACAAAAAAAAAAATATTTTTATCTTTTAAATTACCCAATATTTATTTATTCATTTATTACGCGTTTTAATGCTCGCTCAATTAGAATATTGAAAAATAAAATTTTTTTTTTTTTGAAATCATCAATTAATTCTAATGTTAGAAAAATAAAATTAAATAAGGATATAAAACACTTTTATTTCGAAAAATAATTTTTAAATGCAAAAATATTAAAATTAAACTCAAGGCATCTAGAAAATAATTTACGCTTCTATTACAAGATGTGTTTTTTAAGGTAAGATAGTAAATAAATAGACTAGTTTTTAAAGTAGAAACAATTTTGCAGGATAATTCATTGAAGGATAGCTATTGAATAGATATGATAAGAAAATTTTGATATAGAAAATTTAGTATACAAATTAGAAAACTGCTATCCAATCTCCCCGCTGATAGAATTTATAAGAAGATTAAGATTGATCTTCAAATAATAAGATTCAACTCCAAAAAAAATAAATAATAAATAATTAATTAATTAAATTCTAAAAAAATTAACAAAAAAAACTAAAGCAAAAAATTGAAAACTCTCGTTAAAATGAAATTAGCTTTGAGATAAAACACCTTTTCAACATATCCTGCTGCAAGAAAATAGCTTTCTATTAAAAAGACTACTTAATTTAAGGTCAATGTTTATAATTACTTTTTGGATGACTTTCCTAAGACCTATATTTTATCATATAATGATACAATTTAACAGCTTAAGGAAATGATAGTTCAAGATACTTAAATTAGATTAATGGATATTAAAAATTTTAAGGGATAAAATGGTAAAAATGTTAGAGAAGATTTAAGATTGAGCTAGTAGTATTAAAGTGATTGCACTCTTAACATGGAAATTTTCTTCAATTAAGATGTTAAAATAACAACTAATAGTAAAAATATCTAAGTCTTTATGTTTAACCCTGAAAATATTAATTAAATATACGAGTCAATAATAAAATACCACAATAGTGAGAAAGGAGGTAAGATCGTCCTTGGAGCTTAATCTGATGGTTTAATAAAAGGAGTTAATATCCCTGAATAAGATAGTTTTAAAGAAAATTTCATCGAATAATTTAAATAAATGAATGATTTTAGACAAATAATTTTATAAAATATTGAAATTTCTTTCTTCAGAGTTAAAGGATAAAATAAAAATACATACAACTATAATGACCATAAAAAGATAGTTATTATTAAAATATCAGGTAAAAATAAATAAAAATAAGAATCAAATTCTTAAATTTCTACTGATGATGAAGATCGTTTAAATTAAATCAACTAAACTTCATCTTAAGATCTCATAGTCAAAAATTTCTAAAATTCAGAAAGTGAAGACAGCCACCAAAATTCACCTGTTAGTTAAAATGAATTAAAAAATTAAGTATATTTTAGTCCTTTCTAATATTCTAACCCTGAATCAATATAATCTTTTATTGAAAGTTTAGCCTTTTGAAGAAATAACTTACCAAATAATTAACTAACTAACCTACAATTATGATTTGAGAAATAAATATTTTATCTCGAATCAATATAAACCAAATAAATAAATAAATAAATACTGTCTATTTATTAAACTAAATCATAAAAAATTCAAAAGCGAAATTAGGTAATAAGATAATAGAATATTATTTTATACTCATCTAACTTGGCTTTATTTATTAATTACTTGTAAATATTTGTTTAAATTATACATACATACACTTTGTATTCATATTTTATTTATCAATACGTCTATTAATCTTAAGTTATTTCTTTTAAAAAGCTATTGATACAGCTATAACCAATCAAAATATCAATTTGATTCAATTTTACTTCAAAAATAGATGTAGATACAAAATATTTTTGGATCTATTAGTATATTCACACCAAATAGAGATAGAGAGAGACACAAATCTATACAAATATTATGAACAAATACAATTGAAAATTATAGTGGATATTAAATATATTTTAATTTAGCTTGACTTCTAGATACCAAAATTTGCTTAATCTGTATTTTAGTAAGATAATCTAAGCAGAAAGAAGAGTCTCTTTGGTAAATACTCACTTTAATTTGGAAGAAGACGCGTGTAGAAAATATAAAAAGATTATTGAAGAGATAAAAATAAAATGAAATAGACTAAAATGTATAGAATTTAAAATTTATCTTTTAAATTTCAAACTAAAATTATTGCTGTGTTGTAAAATAGATAAATACTCAGAAAAAAAACTTTCATTAGTGACTTTTGTGCTTTCTCACTAATTATTATTCTTATTATAGACAACAAAAAAAAAGACTTTGTAGCATCTAAATTTGAAATAGACACATTGAATTAATCTAAAATAAGTCTGGTCAGTATTGATTTAAAATAAATAAACTTTTCTGACTGTGAATAAAATAATAATTAATTATATCTTAAATTTAAAATAATTCTCTTTTCTTTCATTTTCAACTCTCAATTTACTCATTTAAATATTGTTTTCTTTTTACCTAGCATATAAATTAACTGCGAAGATATAGACATTTCCAAGTTCAATTAAGCTTCATAATTAATTTTATAAAGATGAGGATGAAAGAATTCATTATAGAAGAATTATTATTTTAGGACTAATAAATATTTATAACTATTCTTCTAAAAAATTATTACTTATTCTTCTGCTCTTCTTGATTGCAATGAAAAGATAATAAATTGCTCTATATTCCTAATTTATTAAGTAATTTAATATCTTAAACATCTTTTTTAGATAGTCATGAAAGCCAATTTAATGAAAAGTCTAAAAATAGTGTTTTGGATAGAGTGTACATACTTCCTTACTTCACTTAATTATCTACTTCTAATTTTATTCTTCCAGTTACAAAATTTAATTATCTCATTTAAAAGTAGTCTCATATCTATTCTAAAAATCAACGTAATTACTATTACTCAATTAATTCTTCTATTTTAACTTGAGTTTAAGTTAATTTACTATTAATATAAAATTTGTGGATGAAAAATTTTATTATTTTTGAAATTCGAATAAAATAAATTTATTAAAATAGCAAAAAAATGGTTAATAATTTAAATTTCAAAAAGAGACACAAAAAAATTAAAATACAAGAAAATTTTATATCTCTTTAAGATATAAAAATATTAAATGGTTTTAACATTATTATTTTAAGGATTTTAATTTTTGAGAAGTAAATGATAAATAGTAGAATATAAGTTCTAAAATTTTAAAATTATTTAATTTAAGTAGTGTTGAATTTATAGAAAATAAAATTATTAGTAGCTCATCCATCATCGAATAATTGAGTAGTATATTGATAGTATTGTATGCTTATATTGAAAATATGAAAATTATTTGTAAAAGATATTAAAATCAATAATTGAAGAATGAATAGAACCAAAGTCAACAATCCAATATATTCATATTAATACGAATAAAAAAAACTAGTTCAGATTTTTTTTGAGAATAAATAAATTATTCATTTTATATAGTAATAAGAATTTATGATATTTGTTTCTTAAAACAGTTCATGATATTTATCAGATTTAAAGGACATAATTTTCTATATAATAATACTAAAATGATGAAAGTTTTTTCTATAAAATATTTCATACATATAAAAAAAATAGCTACTTATGGTAGTTGTTGATATAAATATTTTAAATATTTTATCCATACATTAACAAGAATAAATAAAACCATTAAAAAACTTGATAAAAATCTGAAATAGCAGCTGTATTATAAAGTTAAAAAATATTATTTTTTATTAAAATAGTAGAATAATACAGCTCAATTATAGATGAAATATTATATTTTAAATTTAAATTTGAAATATTTAGTTGAGTTAATTTGTATTAAATAATATATTTAAAATTAATTATTATCGAATTTAAATAGCATTAAAGACAATTTTATTATTAATGTTTCATAATAATTTTACTCAAAATAAAAAGTAGTAAAGTTATTTAATTTAAAATAAAATTTTCATTAACTAGATTCAATTATTTTGACTAATTTAAAATTTTTATGTAATTTATTTTATGTTTTAATATAAATAAAGTTATCTAATTAATTGTTTTTGATGGAATAAATTTATATTGAAAATTTTATTTATTTTTATTTTTAAAATAATTAAATTATTCAGCTCAATTATTTGATGAAACTGAATTTAGCATCTTAAATATTCAGTTGAGCTTATTTGTATACATATTATCTGTAGGGTTATTATCTCAAAAAAATACTAAAATAAATAAATTGTAAATAGAATTGTGTTTACTTGATTGATATATTTACATGAAATACTTAGTTTAGCTTATTTGCATTAAATAAAATGTTTAATATTTATTGTAGAGTTTAAATAGAATTCAAGATATTTCGAATTGTTATCCATAAATATCTGCAAAATTTCAACACTCAAAACAAAAAATATTTATATAAATTTTATTTAACTTTGTTTAATTATTTACAATAAGATAAAATGTTTATACAATTTATTTTGCTGATATAATTTATTATAATATTAAATTTATTTGTAATATACATGAATTATTTTCAGTAATATAAAACTAAAGAGTAAATTTTTTTTATATTAATTGATAAATCATTTAATTTTCCTGCTTAATTATTCACAATATTATTTTATTTTAAACACTCCATCAGAATTACATTGTTTAGCTTTTTTGTATAAGAACAAGAATTTAATATTAATTATTATTGAACTTAAATAAAATTTAAGATAAATTCAATTATTATTAAAAAGAATTATAGAAATAAAATTAAATAAATAAATAAATTGTAAAATAATTTTTATTAAAGTTGATTGAAAGAAATATTTACAATAATATAAATTTTTATGTAATTTATTTGATTGATTTAATTTTTTTATAATGTAAAATTTATTTGAATTATTTTTAATAATATAAAATTATATATTGTAAATTTTATTTAGATTAACAAAAACTTTATTTTATCATTGTAAAAGAAATCTTTTAAATGATTGTTGGCTGGCTGGTTGGCTGGTTGATTCTATCAAAAATCTTCAAATTTATTCAGAACTTGAAGTTGCTATGGTTGTTGCCATGAGAATTATCAAATATGTATTAAACAAAGTTACTTTTTTTTAAAGGTAGAGATTTGGTGTTTGTGAGATTTTTATTTAGTAATGAGTTATTAGAATTGTTGCTACTATTTGAAGTATTGTTATAAATATTGTTGCTATTGTTGTTGTTGTTAATACTGTTGCTGTTGTATAAACTTTTGTTTTTACTGTTCTTATTAATGAAATAGTGTGAAGATTTTATACTTGGAGGTGATAACATTCTACACGATAAAGGTGCTTTATTGATGTTTAGCTAATCCCTAGCTTAATCAGTTGATATTTTTATATAGCTCAATTTTGGTGTAGAAGCATTCTTAGAAATTTATTTTTGGCTATTAAAAATGTTAAATTTAGTGTTATGGATTGTACTTGGATGATCATTTAAGTTAGCAGATTAGGTGAGAGATCCTAAAGGAGTATTTGAATTGATAGGAGTATCAGAGAAAATATCAAAAGCATTTAAAATTTTTGGTTTAATGTAAATAGCTGTTGATTTTTTAGAAGAATGTCTTGTTGATCCTTAAGAATCATCTTTATGAGTAACAGAACTACGTTAACTTTGACTTTGACTTTACACATTTCCAATTTTTTCACTATGATAGAGAGTGCTTGCATTTACTTTAATATCTTCATCCTCATTGTCGTTGTCTAAGAAACTTACTGTAAATGTTCTTTTTAATCCGTTCAATTTTGGTTGTTTAACTAAAGAAGATGTTGTAGCATTCATAGGCTATTTTAAAACAGCCACTTCAATTTACTCATTTTCTAAGCTGAAACGTTTAGTGGATTCTTAATCTTCTAAAATTTGCTTGTTAATTTCTATCGTTTCCTGAGCTAATTTATTTTCTTAACGTTTTCTAAGATTAGCACTAATCGATCTCTAAAAATTCTAGTAAATTTTGCTTTTTGTTGGAATTATTATCCTTCTCTTATTCGATGATTATGGGCGAGCAGTTTTGAGAACTCTATCTTAGCTTTCTATTTAAGTTAATTTTCCTTAGTTTTATGGACTAAGCAATCCAAACGAACCGTTAACAGTGTTATTATGATTGTTGTTGTTGTTATTGCTTGTGCTGCTTTAGGACATTTTTTTAGAAAGAACAATTGAGTTGCATAGAGTTGTCTATTTTTACTAATTAGAAGATGATGGTGTATTTTGAATGCTAGAGATACAATTATTTTATAAGAATGAAATAGGAGTGTTAATTTCTCTTTAAGAGTGGTAAGAAGACAGTATTGAGGAGCAATCGAGGATAGTGTGTGATTATCTAAACATGCTATTTTAGGAATTAGAGCTTAAACTAGCCTGTGTCAAGGGAGATGTTAAAGATTACTTTGTACTAGGGTTGCTGCTGCTCTAATAAAGAGAAACTATTGTTTGCTTTTAAATGCAAGAAATAGGCTTATTACTTAGTGATTTGAGATTTAGCATGAGATATAAGAAATAGCGTTATATTCTTGTAACAATTGTTTCAGGATCTAAAATTTAAACGTTGTGCTCATAATACTTAGAGTTCAAAAAGTTTTTACACAAAATGTATTACCCTGAACCGTAGCGGTAAAGTTCAGTTATACTCTTTTAGATTTAGACTTGGCCAGACTTAACAAAATATAAATAGTCTGTAGGCATTCCTTGTTGGATTAAAATTTCTCTTTATTGGTATACATTTTCATCATAATAATGTGCAAAGTACTCAGTTTCATACATTTCTTATTCTGATATTTTGATGTTCATCAAACTTTGACTGAGAGCTTAAATAAGAGTTTTAATCTTTTAAATAAAAGGCTAGAACATTAAATCATATTTTTCTTGAGAAATGGAGGCTACTACGCAATCCGATAGGGCTTGGACACTTAATGTTTAGTTAAAATCTAACGATTCTAATTATAATTTTAATTAAAAAGGATTATTAATAAAATTCTTAACTAATTTAATTTTTTGTTGTTTTTAATATGACAAAACTTTTTTTATTTAAAGCTCATTCTTTCAAAATTTAAAAGCATAATTTTTTGCTATAGAAATGTAGACTTTGCAATTTAATATTTTATTTAAATGGAATGAGCCAAGTGCACAATAATTGATTGGTTGATTATACTCTTCTAATAAATAATAACCAAAAATTGTGCAAAAAATTTAAATTGAAATTGGGAACTTATTTTAGGAAAATTAATATATAAAATTAATAAACAAAGTTTTTTTTTTTCGATTTGTAAATTTAATTAGAATTTTATAAAAATACCTTTCAATTTCTGATATTCTTAATCCAGTCTTCTCGCCTTAAAAACTAGATGGCTGTTATAATCTTCTCTGGACCCAAATAATTCACCTAGGTGAAGTTCGCGGATTGGCTTTGTCTTGTTGGTTTTCATATCTTAAATTAATTAGAAAGCTCTCTTTTTATTTTCAGATGCGTTGAGTTAAGACTTTTCTTCTAGCTTTTAATAGAGAATTTATTTAGAAGTAATTTAATTTAGCTATTCGTTTTATTTTGTATACACAACTTCTCCTCCAATAAGGAAATACTTAATGCCATTGTGCTATCCATCTTGGTAAATAAATTGCTGAGGTTTAAACTCCTCAATTTATAGTTGATCGATAAAGCGATAGAGGAGTGTATTGTATTTACGAAGGAGATAAATATCTTTAAACTGATCTAAGCGAAGCAACAGATCAGAAAATATCCTTTGCTCACCCTCAGTTATAATATGAAGATTTTTTAAGCCTCTTAAAATAGTTTATGCAGAGCTAAATATTTAAGCGCTCATTCAAGTATGCGAAACGTTTGAGAATAGCAAAGTATAATAAATGTTGGATTGTCTAGTTTCAATAAGGAAAATAGTTTTTTTAATATTTTTATGTCTCTTTTTTAATCTTTAATTGATTGATGATGGATATTAATTATTTTTTATTAACTTTTTTCTTTTTGCAAGGATATTATGTGTTTAATTGAAATCTTTAATTTATTTTTTTCTTAATTATTGTTTCTAAAATCTAATTATTTATGCATTTTTTAAATTCTGCAATTTAATAAACCATAGAAAAAAATACATATTTTTCCTATGCGATTACATTCATTATAAAAAGAATTTGTTTTTATTAAAAATTACATTCAAAAAAAAAAATCTTTGACTTAGTCAGTGCAATATTTATCAGCTTACACAAACCTCTTATTTTACTTTTATATTTTTATCTTATTATGAGGCGACAATCAAAGAATTTTTTTTACGTTCTTTGAGGAGAGTTGAGAGATTTGATTAATCAAAAATTTTTGATTCAGTAACAATTGAAAACCGTTTCAACATAAGCTCTGAGATAACTACGTATTTATAAAGACTAAGTGAATTTTATTGGGTATGAGTAAAAGAAAAGAAAACTGCTCAGTCATCTTTTCAATAAAGTAGTTCTAGCTAGAAGATTAATTTTAGTATTTAGCTAATTTTATTTCAATTAAATTTGAATGATAAAAAATTATGATAGATTTATAGTTTCTTTTTTTATTATTTATTGATTAACTTAAAACCATCAAAAATAATACATTTAGACCCCTCAAAATAATTTACTTGAGCTCTGTATTTTCTTACATCTCAAAAAAGTATAATTTATTAATAAAAAGAGTCAAGAAAGTCTAAGCAGGTGATTTTTTTACTTTCAGTTCAAATAGAATTATTTAGGAAATTTGATTCAAAAGTACTGATTATTTATTGAAAATTACAAATAAAATATTCATAGAATAAATAATCTATGAATCTTTATTAAAATCAGATCACATTATTCTTAATAATCCCACCAATTTTATTTATTTTTGTCAGTTTCCTCTCAATTATCAAATTTAATAAACTAGCAACATGATAATTCATAAAGTACTAATTCTTAACTGATAGATAGAATACTTATCAGATTACATATCAATTAAAATAAATAATGAATTTTTTTACAAATTCTTGTCTATCCAATCTTTAAAATAAATATCTTCAAAGAATTTTCTTAATCAAATGAATTTAAGATATCTCTTTGGAGTAAATATATATAAATTACATAAAAATGGGTATGTTTCTTAAAAAAGCATTTGGATAAAGATTTCTTGTAAATTTTAAGATGGTATTGGTAGAATATACACTATTTTTAAAATACATATATTAGTAATAGTTGAAAATATGAACAATTGTCTAACTAAATAATTCATTATTAATACGAAGTAAATTTTCTAAAGGGAGACTTGGTTAATTAAAATAAATATTTCATATATAAAAACTGATGAATTAAATACTAAATTCTATTTAGTTTTTAACCAAGATGATAAAATAGGTAATAGTCATATTAATAGTCAAAAAATCTATTTTCGTGATAGAATTAATTAACCTGAATTTTATAATTAAGAATAATGATCTAATATTACTCTAATTTATAGCTCATTTATCGTTTAAAATTTCAAATGATAAGTTTTGCAGTTTGCCTAAAATACCTTTTATTTATTCTTCTAAATAGAGAAATAGCATAATCATTGCTCTATTTAATTACATATTAAACAATAAAGATTATTGTAAGGAAGCAGAAAAAAGTTAAAAGAAAGTTAGCAGTATTTAAGTACTACTTGATGGTAAAAAATTAATGAATTTAAAAAACAAATCTTTTATTAACTGTAAGCAATTTTTTTAATTTTGCTTAATTTAGAAGATTACGTAGGTCACTCTTGAATTCTTGGGCTAAATTTTTCCCTAGATTATTTATTTTTCCATGGATTTAATGAGAGTTTTAAAATATTTTATAAAATAAGGAAAATTAACTTCACAAAAAAACTAGCATTCTTTAGTAATAAAGAAATTCTTTAACAAATAAAGAAAATAACATTAATTTTCTACTTTTATAAATTAATAAAACTCTTTATTTAGAGCTTTCCTTAATAATTAATTCAATGGGTGCTTTAGGAAATGTCGTCTATCTCAATAGTGTACTGTTGATATATTGCTCTGCTGTAAATAGTGCTATGGGTATCGTATCTTAGGTATTTGATGAGCGTGATTACTTAAATTTAGGCAATATTTCTCTTTTTGTTATATATTTAGCATCAGGAATCAACAATCTAATTGCACCAACTTATGTTAAAAAGATATAATACAAATATATTTTCGTATTGAGTTCTTTAGGTTATCTTTTTTTCTTGAGTGAAGGAATTTTAGTTTGTAGCTGCAATGATGAGTACACCTATTTTTACTGTAGGAAACCAGTCATTTACACAATTATAGTCCTTGGCTCTGCAATCTGCGGATTCCTATCCTCAATTTTGTATATTTGTTAAAATGAATATACTTCCGAAAACACTAATGAACAGAATAAAAGTCTTTATTTTGGTATAGCGTGGGCTTTACTCTAAAGTTCATATATAGTAGGAAACGTCTATTCTATGTTTTTCATTGAGCCTCTTGGATAGTTTGGCTATTTCCTTTTAATGACGGGTATAGCTTCTGTGACTAGTTTGTTTTTCTTGTTTATTTAAAAACCTCCTAAAAAACAGCAAATTTTAGACACTGATTAAGTCCCAATCAATATAGGAAGCTAAAGCCTTATAGATAAAAACGAAAATGAGTAATAATATAGGGATTTACAACCTGCTGAGGATCAATAATAAGATTTTTATTCTTTACCACTTAGTCAGTAGCTTAAATCTATGTTTAACATCATGAGCTAGCCTGATATACGCCCACTTTTATTCTACATGTTTTCAAGTGGTATAATTATGTCGTTTGGTTTTGGTGTACTCTATAGAATAGTATAAGACAGTCTTTCATCTGATCTTTCAGACGAATAAGTTAACAAAAAAACATTTACTGTGAATATTGTTTTAGGATGTTTCGAATTTTTCGGAGGTGCTTTCGTTACTCCGCTTGCTGATAGGTTGAATAAAAAACGAATAGCTATATCAACAAATTTATTATTTGAGGCTGCGATTATTGGAAGTATAATAGCTCACTATGAAAAAAATTATTTGTTGTGCTTTTTTGTTGCAGCTTTATGGGGTATGACAGACTGTACTACTCAAAGCATGAATTGCAATTTGATATCCACAAAATTTGGAGACGATGTACGTATTTTTGGAATATGGAACTTAGTACAGTGTGTAGGTGCATTCATAGGCATGATATTCTCAATAATATTTAAATAACTAAATATAATCTATTATCTTTTAGTAGTAGCTGCAATTTAAATGATAACTAATGTGGCTCTCTCTACTTTCAAACTTAAAAATAAAAACCAATCAGATAAATTGCACTCAGAGTGAACAAAAAAGAATTATTATAAAAATATAAAATATATATATTAAACTTTATTTCAAATCTATTATTCTTATAATACCTACCTATTCTTTTTATGATTAAATCTTGTTTTTTTAAATTTGCAAAAAAATCAACAAATTGTTTTGAATTATTTCCTAAATATTTCAGGAAAAATTATATCAATAAATTCTCATTGTTAAATTTTCAATAAAATATTTTATAAAACTAAAAAAATTAAATTATAAAGTTGAGATAAATTTTACATTTAAATTGCCTCATAAAATAATTTGGAATAAATATTTGATCTGATTTACTCGAGATCATTAAAATGATTGAGCTTATCCGAATTTTATTTATAACTGATATGAAATGAATATTTTTTTGATATTTTTAGTAATAACCTTTAAATGAATCTTGAAGGTTATTTGAATTGTGAATTACTTCGATATTTTAAGTTTTGTAATTAAAATAATATATTTATTATAAATTAAACAGTAAAAGAAAAGCAATGAAGAACTGTAGATTTACTAAAAGCTTGAAGGTATATCTAACTAAGTATGTGTGCGTGCATTGATATTTGTTTGAGCTGATAAAAAGAAGAAATTAATTAATTTAGATTTTCTTTTTGATATCAAGAATTTGATAATTTAAAATATAATAAAAATTCAAATTTTTACTTGCTATTAAATAATTAGTTAAATAATTTATTAATTAATTTCAATACAAAGGGCTAAGATTCACAGCTCGTAAAAAATAATTAATATTTTAAAAATAAAAGAAAATAGTTGATTAAAGCAGATTCAATTATAGGTAAAGAGTAGGTTATTGTAAATAGAAATGTAAGTAAATACAAGAATTTAGAACCCAACAAACTATTTTTTCAATCAAGCACCTAAGGAAGCTGAAGATTATTCAGATAAAATTAATGAATTCACAAAAAAGCTTATTAATACTGATACCTGCGTTTTATGCAAATAAGATTTCAACTTTACTACACATCTTCCAAGAATTTTGATTCACTGCGGTCATACTTTTTGCACTTCATGCTTAAAAAATTTCCACAAAAATAACAGAGTTAGATGTCCTATGTGTCTTAAGTTAGTTAAATAAATTGAAACAATTGAAAGACTCCCAGTTAATCACACCATCTTTCATAAATTAGCAGATCAATACAATAAAAAATGCGAATAAAATGGTGAGGTAAATAATTAGTGAACAAATTTACATTGAACATTTTAAAGATAAATTATTTAATCCAATTTAAGTTGAAAGATGAATTATTTTTACATATTTCATTTGAATTATTTGAAAGATTTCATTTAACAACAAATAGCAGCTAAATTTTACAAATTTATTTATTAATAGGGTTAAATCGATGCATAAGCAGTTTTATACTAATAATTTGAAGCAAGTTAAATGATTGGAAAATAAAAGCAGTAGTCTTATCAATAATAACCATATTAATATGATTAGTAATAATTTGTTGGACCTGATGGTTTACCTTAAAAAATGCCTGTCAGAATTGATGAAGAGTCTGGCTTAGAATGGTGTGAATATCACTACGATAGAATCAAGCATTTCTTATGTATGTATCACAAAGAAACTTGCTGCAGAGTTTGTGGTGAATTACTCCACGCTAAGAATGAGTGTTAGGTAATGGATCTTTACGAAGTTGAGGATATGCATGCTTTCTTAAATGATTTTTACAAGAAAAACAATTTTTATGAGTAGTAAGCTTTGAATTAAGAACTTATGGAAGCTACTTTGAAAAATAATGGATAAAATTTCGTAGCAGGTGAAGGAGCTAAGCCAATTCCTGGCATCGATCCTAATTAACTTGTTGTTGGAGATTACTCATTTAAAGAGGATGGAGATGAAGATGAGGAAGAAGGAGAGTATGAAGATGATGATGAAGCTGAATTTGAAGATGAAGGAGACTATGAAGACGAAGAAAGAAATTGATTTTATAAAGCTTTTTACTTTTGAATAAAAATAATTATTTTCTAATTAATATAATAAAGTATAATATAATGAATTAATTAATTAATAAATAAATAACTTGAAATATTTATTTTGTAACTAACTAACTAACTAATAGTTATATAATGATTTCAATAACTATATGTATTCGAAAATTATTTTTCATATTTATGTACGTACCTATAGTAGCTGAATCATCCATGCATACAAGTTTAAATAGTTCATTCTACTTCATTTTTTTATCTGTAATAATAAATATTATTTACTTAAAAATTTAAAATACTGAAAAGTTAAGCTTATATTATAATAAAGGTATTACAATTTTAATCTAAAATTAAAGTGAGTGTCTTGAGTAATCTATTAATCTAAAATAATGTTTTTATTTTATAATTTTTTTAGTATTTAACCAGCATAATTTCATTTGATATAATTAGTTGTTTATTTATTAGATAATTTTTTTTTCAGGAAATATGAAAAAAAATCATATTTAGGATTTTATGAAAATTAAAAAAATAAATTGTATATGTTAAATGTTTATAAAAGATAGCTCTCTAAATTAATAATATGCCATATATATAAAATTATTTAATTTTTATTACATCTCAAAGATTTTATTAAAATTGATGAAAAATAGACCTAAATAAAAAAATAAAATTTTGTTTTATATTGAATATTTATGAGTTATTTATTTCTATTATGTATTTACTTAATTTGTTTTTTTTGGTAAGATGAGAACTAATTTATTTTATTTTAAAATAGATTTTTGAGGTATGTAATAGGTTTCTTTAATAAAACTTGTGTCTACAAATATAAATATTAATTTTGAATTTATTGCTAATTAAGAATTATTAATAGTTTATCAATAATTTATCTTTAATTAAATTCATTTAGTAATTGCTGCAATTGCAAAAGAAAGGATATTTTCAAAATATTGAAGAGATGAGCTATTAAAAAGACTATAATACTACAGGTTTTAATATGGATGATGAATTCGGCTCTCATATAGATGAAAATGGTTTTATTTCATTCAATAAGTAAAAACCTAAAAAATTATCAAAGGAAGATTAGATCTATGGAATTTGGAATTAAGAAGTTGAAGAAAGTGTATTTAAAGGATCAAAGCAATTAGCAAAAACCACATTAGCCATGAATTTCAGAAAGAGCGGATTGTATGAACATAATTCAGATACTGGCATTAAAGTTAAGTATGCTAATCAGTAATAGTCATAAACAATATAGAAAGAAGATCAGTAATCTAAGAAATCCAATGATATAAAATAAAATACTGATAATTAAAAAAAGGTATCTAAGTAGAAAAAGTCTGTGAAATTTGATGAAGTAAATTTATAAGAAAATGAATTATTAAAAAAAAAGAAAAAGTTGTAATAGTAGTAGAGATTTGAGGATGGATTTGATCCTCTTTTGTACGATGTAGAAATATAAGAAGAGGATGAAGAGGAAGAGAAGAGTGACAACGATGAAGAAGAAATCAATCAATAAAAGCAGTATAGCTAACGAAACAAGTAAAATTACAAGCAAATGTTTTAGAGAGGTGGAAGAATATCAAAGAATGGTGAAGATGATGAAAATAACTTTGGAGAAAGGGAAGAGTATGAGCAGGACGATGAAGATAATGATGAAGATGATGTTGAAGGATTTTAAAAAAGAAATAAGAATAAGCTATTTTTTAAATCTACTTCATCTAAAAAATAAGAAAAGAATAAATTGAAATCTATTTTAAAATAGAAGAATAACAATTAGAAGCAAGGAAATGATTTTGATAATGATTTATAAGATTTAGACGAATTAGGTGATGATAGTGGTGAAGATAATAATAATTAGGAGATTGATGATGAAGATGCTTATGAAGACCAAGATGAAAAATTCTAATTTAAAAAATCCTCAAAATCATCTTAAATTCATCTAACTAAAGAATAAATGAGAAAGAAGAAAATTTTCAATTTTAAAAGGAACAAAGAAGACGATGAAGATGCTATATTTGAAGAGCAAACTTCATAATTTGACTTACCTTTGAGATTTGGGTAGCAAAGAAAATAATTCAAAAAGAAAACTGATTAAGAAATAGAGGAGGAATCTAAAGGGATAGTAAACTTGGAGACTTAGTAGGAAATGAATGAAGCTAAAATGCACAAAGAGAATTATGGGAAAGGTTTTTCAATGCTTTAAAAAATGGGTTTTAAACTTGGAAAAGGTATTGGTAAAGAAGAATAAGGTCGTGCTAAGCCTGTTGAAGCTTAATTTAAGCAGAGCTTTACAATGCAAGATAATTACAAATAAATGGAAGCTGAAAATAAAAAGCTGCTTAAAGAATACGGTATTGATGTAGAGGCAGATATAGATGAGTTCGAAACAGCCTACAGCGAATTTAAGAAGAATCAATCTGAATTTGGAGATTACGATGATGAAAACACAATTGAGTTTGAAAAAACTTATGTTAAAAGAAATGAAGAGAATAAGCGTTTCCCAAACCGCTTCTTTGCTCACTTAAATAAAAAGAGTAAGCAAGCTAAGCAAGGTAGTATGACGGATATTGGAGAATAAAATATTAAGAGTGATAGTTCCTTACCTGGTTCATCAAGCTTCGCTGGTGCTTAGAGTTTGAAAATTATAGATATGAGAGGCGATAACTCTGTGACATATGATAGCTCAAAAGGAGATGCTTATACTAATTTCTTTGCTGCTAGTAAAATTTTAGATAGTAAAGCCTTAGCTAAACAAGAAAACCCAATATTTTCAGAAATACTCTTTAATTTAAAGAACAAGCTAGACAAAGCTAAAGGAAAGAAAATGAATTTATCTTCGAAAGTTAAAATAGAATCAGATCGTATAGTTACTGTTTAATACGAAGAGTAGCAGATAACAGATAAATAAAACAGTCATAAAAAAGTTATGAATTAAACAGTAGCTCTTTTAAATAATCTTTAACAAATAAGATAAGAAGAAGATAAGCTGAACGGCGATGATATTTATTTACGCTTCAAAGAAATGTTTGAAAACTGTGGAGAATAATTTATTAATTACAATTTAGAGCAGCTTTTCGTTAAATAAATTACATAAAATTTAAAATAATAATTTTAGAATTTAGTTTAAAAATAAAATCTTATGTCTCATTCAAATAATACTAACACTGAGAAAATAAAAGAAGCTGATCTTGAATAAGAATTAGAAGTAGAAGAACAAGAGGACGAAGGGTATGATATTGAAGGATCAAGCATAAAAAATAAATCTATTCTTTAATAATCTTTAAACTTTTTAACTGATTTCAATAAAGTTGAAATTAAAAAATCAGTTTAACTTATTTAATTAGTTGAAAAGCTTTTAAATAAAATTTTCTTATTTAAGTAAAACTTAAATTTGCACAGATATGAAAGTGAGCTATCAGGAAATATTTATTTGCAGAGAGATACAGTTTTAAATGAAAAAAATGAGAGAATCATATAGAGATATGTGTAATATATTATTAACCACTCGTTTATGCCTCACTTAAAGAATTATATGATTAAAGAGTTTAATCCTACTAACCTAAGAAGTAACAATTAAATTATAGATTGCCTTGAAGAATACTAAAAGGTTCTCCCCAAGACAGTTATTTCTGATTTAGTATAAAGTTTTATCTTACCTAAATTAAATGATGCTGTAAAAAAGTGGCATCCTTCGACAAAAGCAGAAGGTAAAAATACTTAAGCAGATGTAGACTTGTGGCTCATTCCATGGATTACTATTATTTCTCCTATTGATCTTCTTAAAGATACCTTTAAGTTAGTGCTTGCTAAATACTCTCAAGTTTTATCTAAATGGGAGATCTAAGATAAAAGCATGCTTGAAAAGCTAAAGCCTTGGAAAAAGATAATTTCTGAAACTTAATGGAATGACCTAATGCTAAAATAAATAATCCCTAAACTGTAATTTTATTTAGATTAGCTTGAAATAAATCCAAGCGAATAAAAGGATTTAGATGTAGTAGAAAACATCGTATAATGGTGTGATCTAATTTAACCTAAAGACGTTACAAGTATAATGGAAGATACCTTATTAGTTAAATTGGCTGAAGTGTTGATGGAGTGGCTTTCTAGTGAAGGAGCAGAAAAATAAGAAATAAAATCTTGGCTGGAAAGTTGGGAGTCTCTTCTTGGAGTGAATATTATGAAAATAGAAACATTTTAAGAAACATTCTACTAGTTCTTTTTAAAATTAGATGAGTGAAAAAGAAAAAAAAAGTTTCATTAAATATGAAATAAACTAAGTAAAATTTGAATTTAATAGAATTAGAGCTTATTAATTATTTATTAATTTGAATTATCATTTTTTAAGAAAAAACACTAATATGTATAAATAAATAAATAAATAACTTCAACAAATTTTCATTTTTAAGCAGTATCTCATTTAATAAATCCTTGAATAATTTATTTGAAGAGAGTATCGATCATGTTACTTTAATAAATTCAAGTTAAATAAAGAAAATGTTTAGCAGTTTTTGAATAAATATAGGTTTTAAATTTCATTTTTCTAATCTATTACAAAAATATTAATTGTAAAATATCAAAATATTTTTTTTAATTTTATAAAAAATTTATATTTGCTCTTTCAAAAACAAATTTTATAGCAGCAATTTTAAAATTTTAATCAGTAAAATAAAGAAAAATCTTGGTTATGGTTTAAGATTAAAAACTTTCTTGATTTTAAATTCGGCTGAAATATAAATTGTTTTTTTAAAATTGAAGTAAAGTTTGAATATTAAAAAAATTGATTAAACACATACAACTCTAATTTGATATATATTGACATTAACATTTTTAAAACAATTTTTATTTCATTTCTTCAGCTTTCAGAAACCATTTCTTATGGCTTTTCTTTTTGTTTTTCAACTTCCATTTCTTAATTAATTTTTTTCTTTTACTTTTCATGGCAAATATGACATAGTGCACCAACAACTGATTCCCCTTTACACTTGGTGTGATATTCCTCTGTTGATTAATTTAAATAAATTATTATTATTAACAATAAAAGAGTTCTTTTATAAATAATTACTTGTGCAGGTTGAGCAAGTTTCAAATTCTTGCAATTTTTTTATATTTAAATTGCATTTGTTACAAACCCTTAGCTTAAATAAAGCTATATTTTTCGAAGGGACAGATACATTTTGGTTAGATTGTTAAATTGGTTTTGAAAGAATAGGCACACTTGTTTACTCTTTTTCAACAGACATATCATTTTTATGCAAGCTTTCTTATACGCTCAATTGTAAACTTGCTGTGTCTATCTCATAATTAGGTTTTAACTTTTTATCAGTTATATTTAGAGAGTCCTCCTCTACATCTGAATCCTTTCCTACTTTACGCTTTTTAGTCTTGTTATTATTTGCATTATTAGCTTTTTTATTAGTCTACTTTGTTTGCTATTATTAAATTTCTAGGTCTTCTATTTTAGAATTAAGCAGCTTTACCTATTCTTTTAGTGAGTTTACTTCATTTTCTAAAGATTAAGATTTTCCGAACCAAAAGTTTTTCTGTTACAAAGCTTCAAATTTTTCATTATCATTTTAAACCATTTTTTCATCCATTTCTATGAATTTTTACATCATGCTTTGATATAAAGTTTCAGAATTGCTTTTTTAATTCTCATTTTAAATCACAGGGAGAGTGCTGATTTCTTAATGAATCTTTTTAGCTTCTTCTAATTAATGCTCACTTAGTTCTTGATTTAATTTGATAACTTACTCTCTTAACTAAATATTTTAAGTTTATTATAAATACATATATTGAGCGATTTTAAATTTTAAAAATAATTTACAGAAGTGTTTTCTAAAATAAGTTCCTCGTTTTACTTTTTATATTTTTCAATAACTATTTATAAATGGTTAAAGAATAAATTAGAATATTTTATTTTAAGTAAGCAAACTATTAATTAATTACTTGGATTGTTGTTAATTTACTAAAACACTTCCTTCAAATCTTTTTAGTAGGAGACTAGAGAGTTAATAAATTTATTTTATTGGTTACCATATTCATCAAATATGCCTTCCTCTTATCTCCTTTAAGCCTATAAAAGTTTATAGTCTCTTTTTTATTTTTCAAGATTTTCATTAAGATCAAAATTTTCATTACTTAATTCTAAATTTTTTTCTATTAATGACTAATTTTCTATATTTTTTTTCTCCAATTAGCTGCTTAAAAGCAAAACTTATCTTTGCAATTCTTCTACTTTCTCTTTTTGTTCAAGCAATTGTGTTTTCCATTCACCATTTATTTCTGATGTGAAATCTTAATTTGATGAAATTTTTTGCTATTTTAAATTTTAAAAAAAGTAAATCATTTGAACTAAAAAAAATAATTTTACAAGCTTCTTTTCAAAGACACTTTTCTGCTCATCTAAATTTACAAAAAAAATAATAATAAGCTTTGAACAAACAATTAAAAAAATACCCAATAACTATTGACATTTCTTGTTAACTTATTTATATTCTATCAACTCTGTTTCTTACATATTTAATTTTTATTCTAAGTTTCTTAATTTCCTTTATTATTCAGCAATCTCCTCATCTTTTTGAGATAAAAGTAAATCTTTTTGTTTGAGCTTCATCCTGAATTCTTCGTTTTAACTATCTTTCTATAAAAAACAATATGAAATATTGAAAAAGCCAGAATAAATTAGTTACAAATATATTTAATTCGCTTAATTTTTATTGCTAATTCTGCTCTTGTATATATTAGTCCCTTGCATTATTCTTATTGAACAATTATTTATTTATTTCATTCTAGTTTTGGGATATTAAATTTTCTTTTTCTTGTCTATTGTTAAGTAAAATAATATTATCTAAATGCTTATTAAAATCCATGAATTTTTAGCGTTCTGTTAAGCTAAATAAATTGCTATTTTCGTTTCTCTTTTCAAAATTCTGATTCATATTATTGCTGAATTCTATTTTCTCATCAATTAATGTAGAGCGAGAGTCTTTTATCTAATCTGATATATCAATTTTCATTTATTCTAAAACAGGACTATCATCTTGAATAATTATAGATTCATGCTTTTATTGACCTCCTAAGCTGACCTTTTTTTAAGGCGTTTTTTATGATCCTACGTTTTCTACTTCCATATTCTTAAAATTTGATAAAACAATCCCAATCTAATTATTTTTTTTAATAAATCTTTACAAAATTAAATTTGCTTTTTTAAAAACTTATTAGTATATCTTAACAAATTAAAATTTAGCAGAATTTCAGAGACAATATCATTATCAAACAATCAATCAATAAATAAATAAACAATCAAACAAATAATAAAATCAAATTCAAATTTTATAGTTTAACAATGTTAATTAATACTGATTATTTGATATTTTTTTAGCGCAATTTTGATATTATTTATAATTTCTGAATTTCATATTTTAATAACATCACAAAATTTCTTATAAAAATATAAAAAAGCATATTTATTAAATAGAAAAAATTATTTAGAATTTTTATAAAGCAAAAAATAAACAAACAAATAATTTTTTCATAGCAATTTTAATTTATTTAATTATTTTTTAGTTGAATACTTTTTTTATGAAAAATGTAGAGAGAGCATTTGTCAAACTTAATTTCACTTTAAAAATTTGAATTATTATTTAATCACATTTTATTGATTGAGTATTTCTTGATATTATCTTTCGTAGTCATTTTAATTTTAAAATGTTGAATGATTTACAGGAATTTCATCTTCATATTTATATTTTGAATTTTTAATTTATTGTTTCTCATCTTAATTTAAATTATAATTACTGATATTTTATTCCTAGTTGTAGTCCTTCTCTACTTAATTTTATTCATATGGCTATACTTCCTCTAGCTGTGGAATTTAGTTACTATCCCATTCAAAACTGCAATTTTGTTATCTTGTTTTATCATTTAATTAGTTTTATTCTATATTTTATTTTATTTGGTTTCCAGAAAGTTTAATTTAAACTGCAACTCCTTAATTTTAATTAGCATATTGGCCATATGTATCCATTTGCTGATTTAAAGGTTCATCTAAATAGCCACTGTCTAAGTCATCATCTTTAAATGCATTATTACTTGTCTTGATTATGCTATTTACTTGCTCTTCTAATTATTTTCTTTATTCTTGGGATTGTTTCAGGTTCATTTTAAGATTTTCTATGTAGTTAGAATAATTTTTAATTGTATTTTTTTTAGTCTAGTTTGGTTTGACTTCGTTGCTTTAACTATTTTAATTATTTTAATTTTAGTAGACAGAGGAAAAATTAGTTTAATGCTCACTAGGCTATTCTTCTTTGATAATAGAAAGGGCATGATTTCTCTGCTAATAATTCAAGCTATCATCTTCCATATAAAGCTTCTCTCCTTGCAAATAGTCATTATATTTATCCAAGATGCTTTTGCTAATTTAATAGTTATTTTAGTCAACTTCATCTTCATCTTAAATGCATTAAATATCCTTATTTAAATTTTGTTAACTTAAATTTTACTATTTATTCAAAAGAATCTCCTCTTCCTATTCCTAAACCTAATTCATAATCTTATTTTCTTAAAATGAAGCTAAATTTTACTAAATCTAATCTTCTCTTTTAACAACAGGACTATATTAATTTTTTATTGCTTTACTAGTCTCTTACTACCCTACAAAAATATCATTTTAGTTATTTTTTTCCTAGCTATGCAAAAGGTTACTATTTTGTGATTTAGATGCAGTTTTTTAATTTTCTTATTATCTCAGTTTATTATCTTTGCTCATTCTTTAGTTGTATTCCTAGTAAGTCATAAAAACAGGAATAACAGGTTGGTTTTGGTTTTCTGCTTTTTTGATTACTTGTGGGCTATTCTAATCAGCTTATAACTTTTATTTAACAAATTCTTCTTCTGCAGCATTAAGTCTAAGTTATTGCTCTGTTAATTAGTTACTAGTATCTTTTTTCTAGGCTATCACATTTGATTATTTTATATTACTTGTTTCTTCGGATTCATCAAGATGCTCTTCTTCATTATTCTTTTTAATAAATGAATTATCTTCTTCTTTTTTGTTTTATACCTAAATGAAATTGTTCTCAGCGTTTCTATTTAAATAGAAAATGTTAGTAAAATAATTTATTGATAATTTAAAATTACTAATTTTATTTTTTTAATTGTTTCTCAGGCACTTAACAAAAAGGGGCAACATGACCTATAGGGGCCTTGTCTTCTTTTCTGTAAGGAGATTTTTTTATGCTATTTTCAAGATCTTAAATCTAATTTAAAAAGAATTTATTTTCTTGATATTTAACCTAAATAATTTCATTTTTATTCTGCAGCTAGGCTTTTAGTTATGCAATTTAACACTCATATAAATTTGCCATTAAATCTTACTCTTAAGTGAGCTCTTTCTTTTAGATCTCAGAGATCTATAATTATTGCTCTAATATTTATATTTATGATAATTCTTTTTGATTCTGAGACCCAGAGCTGTATCCTTATTTTTTAAATTCTAAGAGTTTTCCTTTTAAAAAATCATTCTAATTTGTGATTTCTTACATTAAAATAGTTCTTTCGTCAAGTAACTTACTCATTTCTTCTTCAATCAAGTTACTTTCTTTTATTTTATCTAAAAAGTTTGACTAGTCTTTAGAACTTCCAGCTTCACTTTCCTTCTAAAATTGGTAAATCTTCTACCATGCTTCATTGTCGTTTAAAATTTTACCAATTTGCTCAAGCTCATAAATTGATTTTTAAATATTAGTGCTTCTTTATGCAAGAGTTTTCTACAGCTCTTCATTCTTTTATTACAAGTTAATTATAATTTATTGTTCGTTGTTTATTTTTTGATTGTAACCAACAGCTTCATTCTACCTCAACAATTTTTCATTCTCTAATTCCATCTTCAAATTATGAATTTATTCTTGTACTTCAGTTTTTCTAAAATCCAATTCAGACTACAATGAGTTAATTTATTGCTAATACTTTAACTACAGCTAGGCTTATTCACTAAGCTCGTTTGTAAGCTATTCAACTTAATTTATCAATTAATACTTTTCGTTTGTCAGCTTCTGTATTGCCATAATAGCTTAATTAAGTTCATTTTCTTTGCTATCTATACTCTAAACTTCTTTTTGATAAGACCTATCACTTTCCTTAGAATTGTGATTATCTAAAAATGAAAATTAGCCACTACCTCTTAAGTTTTAATTTCTAATACTTTAGTGTTATGCTTGGCTATTATTCCATGCATTAGGTGATGCTGAATTAGTAATATTACTATTTTTAGCAACAGACATTTATTTTTCGTTGCTTTGATTGATTTAATTGCTAATATAGCCTACTTGCTCTTATTAATTTTATTAATATCTTTAATTAATAGCTTTGTTAAGATTTTATTCTATCTTTTTCTAATTTTCTACTATTTATTGTTGTATAATATTAAAAATGCATTTTTTTTTATGAAATTAGTAATTTACTGAATTGACTATTTTCAGAAGCTTCATACTATCTATATGAGGAAGGTTGACTTAACCTATTTTAATTTAAAAATTAAATTTTAATATTTGATATTAATATAAATATTTTTTTACATCTTTTAAGGAAAAGATTGGTTCTATTGATTTTAAATAATTTAAATTTGCTGAGGTTAGTTGTTTTGCTGAATGATATATGGCTAACTTATTTAACTAGGAATACAATTTTGAAAAATCTTTATGTTTCTGCCTTAGCTATCAATACTATTTTAATTTGGTAACTAATTTAAACTTCTATTTACTGCACTAAAATCATTTCCAAGTACTTCTCCAATATGAGAAATACTTTAACGATACTATGGGGCATATTGTACAGATTACCTTTATTGTTAGATTCTTTGGTAAGAAAGAGGTTATTAGAATATAGGTTTATGATGAGGAGTATAAGCCAGTTATCTAGATAAATCTTAAGAAGAAAGTGAATTATTTCTGTCTGTGATAAATCCTGACTAGTTTTGAATATTAGTTTAATTAGAGAGACTGTAATCTGCTGATGTATTTAACGGCAATGCAGATCTAATAATATACTAAGGTTACTAAATATACTATCTACTTGATTAAGCTTATTGCTACTGTAAAGGAGACAAATCATTTCTTATATACACTTTAGGATTAGGAGATGAGCTGTTGGGAATATTACTCTATAAATAGCTTGCTGAGTAACGAGTTTACCGAGGTTCGGTTTTTTAGTAGTTATTGACTTACTCTTATAAAGGCATTTCTCTTTACAAAATTCTTACTTTTGGAGAAAATATTTAAGGATTTACTTTATTCTATCTCGCAGAGAGCTAGCTTTATTCATCTATAGGGTTCTTTTAAAAACCTGCCTATGGCATAGTATGATTGAAATAATTTTTTTAAATATCCTATTCCTTATTCTAAAATGTATTCTATGGACTTTTATTTTTGAAAGTGTTGGTTATCTTTTCAAGCAAGACACTTGGTTTCATGTATTGAGCTAACTATAATGGTAAGGAGTGATTACGTTCTCTTTTTTGGGATTTATCTGGTCTTTCCTAAAATGCATTCATATTTAATGGAGAAAGCTCGTCACCTTTTATTGCATTATTTTATTTTTCTAATTCAATTGCATTTAGATGCTCTTTCTATTAGAGATTGCTTGAGCTTTAATTATTATGTTGTTGCTATTATTGTGGATATTAATCACTGACTTTAAGCAATTAAATTTTACCTAACTAATTTTTATTAACCTAATTTGTAGTTTATTGGAAAGGTAGTTGCTAATAATATAGTTAATTCTAAGAACCACTAAAATCTTCTTGCTAATGATGGTAATTAGGGTAGTGTTACTATTAAGTAGCTATTTGTAGATTGTTGTTTGGAATTATTTATTTTGAATTAAAAAATTTTATCACAGGAGAATCATCTCTATTGCTATATTGAATTCTAGGTGTTGATGCTTAAAAAGGACTAGATGTATCGCTCTTTAAATGAGGATCTAATCTTTTATAATTTAAATAATCTCCGTTTGGATGATGGACAGTTGGTTCAATTTAAAACTAGGTCTAATTATTAATCATTTGGAACAAACCTATGCTAATAATAAAGAATTTGTTGTATTTATAAATATATGTTTGTTTGTGAGTGTAAAATTTTGCTTTAATTAATTATCGCTCAATTAAAAATTTTTATAATATATATCTGTCGTCTGCAATAATTTTTTGTATAAATTATGTAAAGTATAATTTAAGATTAAATTAATTTTTGTTAACGATAACTTTTTGTTAAATATTTCATAAATAATATCTATAAATTTATTGTTAAAATTAATTATTTTTAACTAAAATTTAATGTCTTCGCGTACTGTTTTTGATAAAATTATTTATAGTTATTTATTTATTAATTAATTTCTCGAAATTTTTTTCAATTTTTGAAATTTCTAATATTTGCTTTCAACAATTTAATTAAAATAAATCAACTAAAAAAATGTTTTTTTTTTTAGAAAATCTTTTAAAGAATTGTAAAATTTACTTAATTAATTGCATTTTGATAGAAATAAATTTTGTTTAATTATTAAAACAGTCATCTAATAAAGTTTTTATAAATAAGTTTTCTTTTACATTTAACTAATATTTTTATGTAGATGTGTTTAATGTTGATGGAATTAGTGAAGAATAAAGAAAGAAAGGAAAATTTTCTTGCAAACAAAAACTTTTAATACTATCAAATTTGAGTTTAGAAAAACATTAAAAAAAATAGAGCAAATTTTTAACTTGAAAAATTCAATATTAAAAGAAATAATACAAAACGAGTATTATGCATAATAAAATATGGATGTTTTTTTAATTCTTTTAGCTTAATTTTTATTATTTTGAGTTTCTTTTAAGATTGTCTTTATTCATTATTGAAATTCTAAGAATAACTCATGAAGCATGATATGTCTTTTACTCAACCAATCTAAAACATTCTTAAATCATTTCTAGAAAACCTCACTTCTCAGTTTAGAGATCTTCCTTCATAGAGAATAAGTTATAGATGATTTTTCAAGTTCATTTTCGTGCTTCTAGAGGAGATAATAACTCACATTCTTAGAATAAAACAAGCCTGTCAGGAGGAGCTGACAAACTCTTGCAGTCTTTTGGTTAATTCAACCAAAGCGTTTTAGTCTATTCTAGAATCGCCACCTAGTTTAGACCAAATTTTTTAGGATTTTTCACCTACGGAAATTGTAACCTCCATAGCTCCTGATCCTCCAGGAATAGCCTTTCCTTCAACTTGGGCGTTAGGGTAAAGTTCCTTTACTTTCTAAGAGACCATGTTGTATTGGGGCTTGTAACCTCAACCACCACAGTATTCGACGAATGCCTTGATAACCTTTGCGTTCATTTTTTTTGATTTTGATTTTTTTTTTTTGAATTAATTATTATAATTTTTTATAATTCGCAATCAAAACATACAATATTTATATCGCTCTGATGTATAATGGATTTTTTATTGATGCTATCTAAGAAATAAACATCCTCAATAATGAAATATTTCCATAAACAATACTTGATCTTTTTTCCAAATAGGTGGGAAAATAATATAAATAAATAACTAAATAAATGTAAAAAATAGCTCAAAAATAATCAAATATGATGCAAAATATGTAATATAAAAACATAATATCTGTATTATAAGATTTAAAATCTAGAGATCATCGTTTTAAGTTTACAGTTTTTTTAAATTGAATTTTAAAAATAATTTTTATTTAATGAAAGAATTAAAATTTCTTAAATAAATTAAAAATATTTCTTCAAAATAAAGATCTTAATTAAAATCTTATTAAATTTAAATTATTTTGTGTAATGAGAAAAAAAATTAGAATTTGATATCTTAACATTTTTTTTTAAGATTTGTTTTATTTAAAAGTAAAGTGGCTATTTTAAGTATTAAGTAGAATATATCTTAGATATTAATGAGAATGCTTAAAAGTCATAAATAAAATCTACTTATAATAAAGTTAATAGTCTTGTTAAATAATTTCGCACAAAAGTAAATATATATTTAGATTTATGAGAACTTTATAGCCTTAAAATAAATCCAAAAACAACAACCCTTCAAATGGAAACAATAACAACAACAACAATAATAACAATAATTAAAAATAGAATTAAAAAGGGGGATAGAACTAGAAGAACACTAAAATCGTTACAAAGACTTCCTTTTTTTAGCCATTAGATTTTTCTCTGTAAATTTAATTATTATATTGGCAATATAAAGTAAATTATATATAAATAGGGATATATTAAGTGAAGGAGATAGCGCTAAATTTATGAACAGCTTTAATGATTATATCAAGGAATGTAGAGGATTTTATTAATTAAGTGATTATCTTGATCTGGGATCAAAAGACCCTAAAAAAAGCGAGTAAAAGCATAAAGTTTAACCTTTAAATATGAGTCATATTCTAATTGGGTTAAAAAGCATTGCAAGAAAATTGAGAAATAACCCTGATAGCTTTGAATCAGTAGTTTTAATATATGAGCGTGAGTAAAAATTTACTTACCTTTATTACTCTAAATAATGTAAATAAAACTATATAAAAATTTAGATCACATGATATATTAGAAGAAGTTTTATAGTTATGCAATAGAAAGAATGTCAAACTCATTTTATTATAAAAGTCACAAAGGTAATATTTAATATTAATATAAATAAATAAATATAACATAAACCAAAAATAAATTTTAAAAAAATGCATAATCAAAAGTAATTAGAAATACTCATTTTAAAGTTAAGTATTTCTTTTTTGTATTCAATAAAAATATAACTATGAAATTAAGTTAAATTATTTAAGAGAATATCTCTAAAATCTAATTGATTTTTATAACTATTTAATTGTAAAGAGTATTTTTTTATTTATTAATAGGAAAAGAATGATGGATATAACAGGTGTCAAAAAATTCAATGGCTTGGGAATTCTAAAGTTTGAAAAAACATAAAATCATATAGATGACATAAATAGCTATTCTTCCAAATGTAAATCGAATTTTACATGGGCAATAAATCGTAAAACATTTTAGACTTATTAGCATCTAAATTATTTTTATAAAATTAGCTGATGAATTAAAACCTTTAAAGTTAAAAGTTCAAACAATAGAAAAGCCTATTGAAAAGAAAAAGGGAGAATAGGTAAATAAGCCTTAATAAACTTAAAAGTGAAATTTAAAGCTCTAAAGTAAATAATCATTTTTTGTTAAGAAATATGCTAACTGTTAATGAGTTAAAAATTTATTTTAATAAAAAGTAACAAAAATAATAAATGGTAACTATGTATATATTTATAAAATAAATTAATTAGTTTTTATAATAGCTTCAACTTTATCAAATCTCCTCTTAAACTATTAATTAATTAGTATATATTTTTTAAAAATAGCTTTATTTTGTTATTAAAAATTTATTGAAATTATTTCTTCTCAAAATTTAACTTTAAATATGATTTATTTAATTTAATAAATAATTGATTTTAAAATTTGGTTTGAGTATTTAAAATAAAAAATGATTTATAATAAATTAATGTTTAATCTATCTTTATTCAAATATCAACTCATCAATAAGGTTTGCTTTGGTAATAAAGCAAAAATAGCTTAAAATCTTTATTTACATCACACTTAAAACTCAATTAATATCTCAAGTTATAAATAAATTAAAAAATTGACTTATTTTTCTATAAAAATAAATTAAAAAATTGACTTATTTTTCTATAAAAATAAATTAAAATAACTCAAAAGTAAATTATTTCAAAAAAGAAATCTAAATTTAAAAAGTGTTTGTTTTTTTAGGTGTTTATTTAATATACATATTAAAAGTTTATTTTATATTTAAGCAAAATCAAAAATAATTTTTGGTCTATTTTATGTTTTAAAGTTTTCAACTATTACATTTAGAATTACAAATTAGTTTTTGATATAAATTTTTCATTTTTAAAACTTTTTCAAGAATTAATCGACGTATTTATTACGGCTTTCTAAAGTATCACAAGGACGGTTATATGGTGTCCATTTAGGCTCATCCTTAAATAATCTCATAGCATGAACTCCGTCATTTTTATCTGTTGTGAAGCGGTGATATATACCTTCAGGAAGTACAATTAAATCACCTTTAACACTTTGAATACGAATCCATTTATCTTCATGATCACGAACATCAAAATAACCACTACCACCAATAATATAGCGAATCTCTTCATCTAAATGAATGTGTTCTGTTCTGAAGTTTGATAACATTTGTTAGTAATTTTCACAATGATTTCCACACTTAATTTAATCACGAGAAGCATAATTTCTTTATTTACAAATTTTTTCAAGTTCGGTATTATTCTCATCACCATCTAATTTCCAGTGTTCAACACCAATTGTTGCCAAATAATCAGGGTTTACCCACTTATATGAACGGTAGTGTAAGCTCTCACGAATATCACCATCTTAGCCAATTGCATTTTCATCAATATACCAAGCACGTAATTGACTGCTGCTTGAAACAGTGCGTGGAATTTCTAAACCTAATTTCTTCATTTCAACAACAGCTTCAAATAAATAATGATAACACTCAGCATGTATTTTAGCTTTTTCCCAGTTTTCTCCCCAAATATAAACACCATGATTGCGAACTAAGACAGCATTAGAACGAGGGTAAGCATTTATAGCGTTAGTTAAACGTTCTGTTAATTCACATTCCTTTTCGGTGTTTTCTATGATTGGGACAACACACCATTCTGTATTATGATGATTAGGAATACCTTTAATCATTTCATGATCAATTGTTTAGAATTCAGTGCCAAAGAGCTTGGTAACTAACATTGCAGGCAGGGCATGAGAGTGTAAGACAGCGCCTGCACGACGAAGCTTATAAGCAGCATTAAAAAGAGGAGTACATTCAGAAGGTTTTAATTTTGGGTTTTTGGGGTTTTCAACTACATCTCCATTGAGATTAATAACATAAATATCTTCAGGCTAAACTAATTCTTTTTAGACGCCTGAAGGAGCAACATATATTTCATCATCGCTCTTTCTAATAGATATACCACCACCAGAACCAGCGCACCATCCTTATGTATAAAAGTTTCTTAAAAGAGCGCTAATTACTTCTCTTGGACCAGAAGTTGAAGTTAAACCGTTCATGACTAATTAATATGCTTTTAATTTTTTTTTATCCTAAATTTATGTTTATATTATTATTATATTTGAATTAATAAATAAATAAATGATATTTGATTTTCAGATTTGTATTCTTTTACAACTAAATCTTTCTATATTTTTTCTTTTTGTTTTCTAAAATATAAACATATAAAATATAATTTAGCGATCAAGATATTCTTTGTGAAAAAAGATATATGCAAAAAATTAATAATGATATTTTTTATGATATAAATTTATCTTATGACGTTTGTATAAATGACTAACCATTTCTGTAAGCTATATATTTATTTTACATAAAAAAATTTATTTCATAATTTATTTAAAATAATTTAATAAAATTTTAATTTAATTTGCTTAAAATTTCAAATTAGAATTAACATTTTTCATGCAATCTATGATTTGGATGGATTTAAATAAATAAATTATATTTTAATTTTATCTATGTTAGTAGCAGAAAAGATAATGCTTTTATTCTAATAAGTAGATAGCTAAAATTTCATAATTTCTTTTTCAAACTAAAATTTCTCAAACTTGAAATAGTTTTTTAATAAAATGATATACCTAATATTAATGTTTGTTCAGATAAAAATAAATAATATTTTAATTAAAATTTTATTAATTCTATTATTTCATGATAAACTAACACAAATAGCCATAAAATTGAATTTTGTAATTATTAATCATACTTTATTTTAGTAAAATAGATCTATATTTCTTTATTATAGCTAAAAGAAAATTGAGCGAAAATAATATTTAGTTTTTATTTTACTTAAAAAATATGTTTTAAAATTAAAAAAATTAAAGAAGAAATAATTAATTTCATTAGAAATATTTAGAAGAAATAACTTTGTGAATAAACTTTATTTTTTAAAAATAATTTATTGCTTCATTTAACTTTAATTTATTTTTATACAAAAATAATAAATTTTATTTTTAATTTTTTCAATTTTTTTGGAAAGTTTTTAAGGAATAATATGATTTTTCAAAAAGCATAAATTTTTAAATGCTTTGCATTTTTCAAAAATAGAATTAAAGCAAATTATAATTAATTTAAGTAAACTGGCTTTTTTTAAGGTTGAGTGTTTTATAAAATTTATTAGAATTCTTAAAAAAAACTTTTATTGCTTAAATTAAGTATGACCTTGAATTAATTAATTTGTGATTAAAGATTTAATAAAGAAATTTAGTGTTTTTGCGATGTTTGATTGATTGCTTTTACAATCATAAAATTAACTTTTCTTTAGTATTCTCAATTTTTATAGTAAATAAGTGATAATTTTTCATAAATTTGTTTAAAGAAGGAAATCCATTCATTCAAAATATTATTTATCATAGCATTTGTTAATTAAAATAAGTGTTAAGTTTTGCAAAAACTATTATTTTGAAAGTTTAATATTGTTAATTATATAGAATCATAACAAAGAGTAAGGTAAAAGCAATATGAGCGATCATGAATTATAAAGCTACGACGATGAATCATACATGAATGTTTTACCAAAAAAATTTACAAAGAATAAAGAAAGACCTGCTTCTTAAAAGAATAAGATAATTTTAACAAAGTAAAGCGAAAGAACCCACTAAATTACAACTCATTCTAGTATGCAAAGTCCATTATCTACTAATCATACTTAAAATGCGATAGACAATAATGGCTATGGATAATTAAATATTAGCCACACATTTGTTAGAGCATTTTATAAGACTAATCCAAATACTCCTTTTAGGAAAAAAAGCTTAGAATGCTATGATAATAGCGGGTCTTGTGTTTAAAGTCATTTCGATTACAGTCCTTACAAATTAATAAAATAACCTAAATAAGATAATTAAAATGATAAAACTTCGAGGAATAGTCACAGATAGTCGTTAAGCGTTTGGTAACCTATAAAAAACATATAAAACATCTAGTTCGATTCATAAAAGAACCCTGAGAAACAAAAGAAACTATCTGCAGCTAACATTTATAATTTAGAAGAAGATGATTTATATGATCAAATATTAATTTAAGGTTAAAACACTTAAAGTAGTCCGAAAAAGAGATAAATTTTTAAATCAGCTTTCAGCAATTTACTATAACAAAATAAAAATTAAACAAATCTTATAGTCGACGAAAAAAAAAGAATTGAAGATTTATAAAAAGGTTTGGTCATTAAAAACCTTCATCCAAAAACTATTTTTACCAATGCAAAACTCGTGTAAACTCAGTAAAGCTGCGTTAATTAAAGTCTTATTTAGCGAAAAACTGTAGCAGTAACTCCTGGCAAACAAAGAGCTCTGAAAAATAATTTTAATAACAGACCTGCATCATCTATTAAGGCTAATAAAAAATTACCTTATTCTGATTTATACTCAAATGAAAAGCAAATACTGGATTTCGTTCAAGGAGATAAAATGAGTAAGAGTTTTATTGTGACTAATTCAAGAAACGAAACTCCTATAAGAGATTAAATGAAATCAACAAATCTGTCATTTTACACAGGTGATTTTAAGGAATAAAAATAGATTCTTGATTTAAGTAAAAGTTTTCGCTCTGTTTCCCGTCCCAGGACGGCTGGCTCGCAAAGCAGATCTCCAAAAAAATAAATTTGTTCTACAAATCAAACTCAAGCTTCACCAAATAATGTGAATCTACTTTACAAAAGATTCAGTTAGTAAAATAGCAGTACTCTTCACTTAGAACTAGAAAAAGATTTTTCTTTTTAAGTGCTGGGTAAAAGTTCTTAAATATTTTCTTCACCAAATCACAAATAAGATAATTAAAGTATAAAAAAAATTGATGGAAATATAGTGCTGGAATAAACTGAATTCATAAAAGAATTAGATGATAAATCTAAGGAAGTGCCTACTAGTCCTTCAATAAGTAACGCAACTGCATTCAATAGCAGAAATATCTTGAAAAAGCACCATTTTGTAAAGAATGTTGCAGATATCTCACTCTTTGATAAAAATAAAAAAGTGCAAATGGATTAATTTGTTTTTGAGAGTCCATCTCCCTCAAGAAGAGCTGCTATTCGCTAAAATGTAAATGACAACTTCTTTACAAGTCTTAATTGCGTAGAAATATTCAACCTGTGATTATAAAAAAGAAATAAAAATAGTCTACTAATTACACTCCTTTATAATAAAAATATATTAAATTTGTTTATATATAGTTATATATTTATAAGTAACGAGTAAGATTAATTTTTCTAAAAAGAAATAAAATAATTCAAGTAAATTCAATAAGTATTCCATCAACTGGAGAAGCAAACAAATATTTATTTAAGATTTTATAGAAAAGATTAATTGTTGTTTTTAAGCTCATGAGTATTATTGCATTTTTGTTATGTTGAAAGTAGGACATTTAGTTTTAACTAGTAAGTCTTTTGATTTTTCAAAACGAAAAGATTGATTAAAAGTAAATGTTTATTTAGTTTTTTCAATAAAAAGTTAGTTAGTTAATAATTGATTAATTAATTAATACTAAAAAACAAATATAATTATTAATAATCAGCTTTAGACTTAATAGGTATTGAAGAGATCTTATAAAATAAATAACAAAAGTATAGATGCAAAAAAGTGCAGGTCCTAGGAGCGATGAAGATAATGTTGCTCAAAAACAAATTTAAAATAATAAAAGCTGCTAGGGTTTAAAGCATTACAATAAATATATTTTTTTATTTATTTCAGTTTCTCTGATGATAGCATTGGTTTCAATCAATATTTATTTTGTTTACAGTAAAATTTGTTGATTTTGTGAAGAAAATTTATTTTATTTAAATGCTAAAAAGAATTATGGTCTACAAACGAAATTAGAGGATTGCAGCGAATCGAATCCCTGACCTATTCAGAAGTAAATTTATTTAAAATATGAAAATTTATATTATTGGAAAAGAACTGTTTTATAGAAAAAAGTGTTAAATAAATACTAGTTATTACTGCTTGATTTTTAATTAAAATCTATGAATCTATTAATTAATAAATAAATAACAAATAAATAAAAGGATATATCATATCTTGAGTGGAGAAACATACATTTGCATTTATATTACCTACTGATACCTTTAGTATTTTTAGGTAATTTGTCATTAAATTAACTTATTACTATAATGTAAAGTAATGTTTTAATCTTTTTTTAAAAATAATAGCAATTACCCAAAAAATTATTAAACCTTACTTCGTTGATCATGATATTAGGCAAAAAGTCCTATCTTTTTTCTATATCATTGTAGGCTTAGCATTATCTTTTCTATTATTTAGACTTAAATCTATCTATTCTCTATTATTTATAATAATTAACTATGCTCTAACAAAGACACTTGCTTTTTAAAAATACTTTCCTCTTTATATGTACTAAATTAACTTTTTATGCTTTCTTGAATAAATTAATGACATTTTAATATTAGATGGGTTTTAAATTTAGGTTTTTTAAATCTTGCTTTTATTTTTAATGGATTTGAAATCAGCTACATCAGTTAAGGAATAGTAACTAAAAAATTAATTAATTAATCAATATATACTATCTTTCATAGACTTAATTATTTTTATTTATCGAAAATTTAATTTAGAAAAACCTTGATGGATCATCTCCTTATTTTTGGAATATAGTTTTAGTCTATTTAATATTGAGATGCTTGAGCTTCAGTATTGACTACCATAACTCTCAAATGAGAGTTATTGTCAATGAGCCTAATCATTTTGAAAAATGCAGTGAATGCACAAGTATTATGAAATGCTATGCAAAACGAGTAGATGATCCTCATCAATAATAACAATATGGTTTTTTAAATTATTTATCTTACATCTACTATCCACCTCTATTTTTTAGAGGACCTATTATTACATTTAATGACTACTTATACTAGCACTTAAATGAAGAATAAATATTTGAAAGCGAAATTGTAAATAGTAATAAATAATATGAGTAAATAAAAGTTTAGAATTTTAAAAATGAATAAATCAAACATACCTCAAAACAATTTTTTAATAAACACATTTTGTATTTTATTAAAATCTCATTGATTTATATTTTTGTATTGGCACTAAGTGTAATATTCTTTCCATCAGCACAATTATCACATGCCTAAAACGAATATATTTGGATGAGAAAACAACTTCCAGCTTCTACAATAATTACACTTATTTCTTATGTTATTTGGAAATGGTAAAACAAATTGAATTTAAAGTAATTTTTTTAAAGATATTTTGGATTTTAAAGGGCAATATAGGTATTTTATTGGAAACTGTGCTATTATTGGAGCATTTCTAACAATATTTACCCAATAGATAATGTAGGCAAAATTATTATTAATTTATAAGATATTAAGGATATCTTTAGAAACTATGAAAGGAGTTATTATTTGTGGATAAAAAAATATGTATATATCCCACTTGGAGGGAAGTTTTGCAAATTCATAAATATAATTTTGGTTATACAATTATTTATATTACTTAATGAGATGGATTAGTAGCTATTCTATTATGGATTAGAGATTACTGGAATATTCATAATTGATGAAATCATAAATATCAAATGGAGAAATGTAAATTTATAACTTATTTTCTCGTTTATTCAATATTTCTCCTAGATTAATATTTTAGTTAAGGCCATTATATCTGGAGTCTAAATTTGCTTGATTTTGTTTATTACTATCCTAGCTATTGTTCCAAAGCCTGATTTTCTTACTTATCAAAAATAAATTTTAAAATAAAATCAATCTAAAATGAGTAAGTTAGTATTTAAATTAAAATTAAATTGAATAACTTTTTTTATATCTTAGCACTTATTACAATAATAATAGTGGTGTTAGCAATATTTTCTCATTAAATATATTTAGCTTAATAAGATATAAAAGAAGATTCATAAAAATTGGAATTCAAAAATAAATATCAGAGACAAAGTAGTAATTAAAAATCTTAGGTTGAAATGGTTACTAATCTTTAGATAAAGTGATTGATTTATTTATGTATTCCTTTTTATTAAGTATTAATTGTTGTCAAAATTAATGTTTTCACCAAAGCATAAAAAGATATATTTGATGCTTAATATGTTTACAAATAATGTTTAGAATTGACTGTCACATATTTTCCTAAATAAATAAATACATGGCTGTAATTTTTTATTTAAAATCCTTTAATTTGTTGGTTTTATTGATTCGTGGTAATTTAGTATTTATAATTTATTATGGTTTTGCACTTTTACTGGCAATCAGAATTTCACCCTTTTAAGATACATTATTTTATGATTTAGAAAAAGTTTAGTATTTAATAAATTAAGAGCTAATAAACATAATAATAACTTTAAACGAATTGATATATATTATAAATTCAATATGCAATTTAGAAATTAATCAGACTAAACATAATAAATTAGCTCTAAATCACCTTCTAAATATGATAAATCTTTGATATAAAATGTGAGCTAGAATGACATCAAAGAATTCTACTCTAAAAATGACTAGTTTAATCAAAATAAAAGTTTACTCATGAAAAAAGAGTATTAAAATTGGTTGCGGAAAAGGTATAGAGTTAGAGCAAATATAAATTATTTGTGGAAGGCTGAGTAGCTTTATGATAAGAAACAATTAGAGGAGCTATTTGATACAGTGATTTAAAATTCACCAGATATTTATAAATATGAAATGAATTAGGACAGCTAAAATAATTAAGATCAGTCAATCAATTTAGAAGCCTTTTATCATGTAATGAAGAAATTAGGAAAATAAAATTTCATGGATCGTGACTCTTTTAATAATATCTTGCATTTAATTGATAGAGATGGTAATCGCAAACTGAATAAAAATGAATTCTACACGATGCTTATGTCAAAAACAATTAATCAATAGATTTTTAAGCTGAACTAAGGATCCTGGAAAAAACAATTTGACTGTTAATAAAATAAAGATAATTCACAAAAAAAGAGAACTAGATTTGTATCTGTTGACTCAAATTAAAAAAAGCAACTTGACAACGAAGTTTTACCAAGTATTAGGTAAAATAGAGTTAATATGTAAAATAGAGACTATGATTAATTTAATATAAATACCTAAAAAATACTATCTACTGCTTGTACACCAGTCAACAATCGCAGAATTAAAGATAGGAGCTTTAAATATAATTAAGTTAATAACAGTTGTTTAGAAGGAAATAGTTCCCATTTAAACAATTTTTCATAGATTGACATGACCAAAATGATAGGAAATTTAAAGTATGAAAATGACAGAAGCAGATTACTTAGAAATTTCGAAAGCGTTAGAAAAGAAAAATCTATTGACATTGAAGAGAAGTGTGATAAATTAAACCAAATCCTCTAATAAAAACACTTTAATGTTGATCATATTGGTATTTCTCCTACTTCTAAGCTCCTATCAAAATAAAAAATACAAGAAATAAGAAGTAGAAAACAAAGTTTGTCGCCTTCACCTTTGACTGATAATAAGTTACAGCCTTCGAGTTAAATTGATCTTTTTGGTGATTAAATTTTTATTTCTTAGGTAAATTAGCAGATACCTAATTAAAAGTAATACAAAATTCTCCCATCAATAAACAAAGAAAAGAGCAATCCTCTTACTTTAGATAACTCTACAAATATAGGATCAAACTTAGATGATATTACAATTTAAGATAAAAGTAATGCAAACGTTTAAAGCATGCCACAAACTCGTAATAAAATAGATATGAAGTTTCATTTTGTTAAGCATCTATCTGAAATTAACTTTGAAGAATAAAAGGAATCCTAATTGAATAGCATATAATAAGAAAATAATATGATTTATGATAAACAATAAAATAACTATCACCAAAATTACATTAAATATAAATCAAATACTTACTCAGTAAAAAGAAATATAAATAAATAAAATTCACTTCTTTCCTCACAATAACCCTCTTATCAAAACTTGTAAATACATTAAAGTGTGGAATTAATTGACTCTGACAATTATCATACAACCCAAGTATCGGATTAAATAAAATAAGATTTAAGTTAGCTTAAACAAGAAGACTAAGACGATGACTACAATTCTGAATTAGATAATGATGGAGAAGAAGATGAAGAACTATTTCAATTCAGTAAAAGAGAATTAGGTATGATTGTAGAAAGAGCAAAATATAAAGGAAAAAAACAAGCATAAATTCTTAACTTAGGATAAGATATATAAGAATCAGCTTTGAAATAACGAAGTAGAAAAGAAACTTTTTAATCAAATATAAGAGAAGTGACCAATAATAGCCTTATTTATAATTAATATCCTAAGAATATCAGAAAAACCTTTAAGCAGAATAGCTTTGATGCGATGCAAGTACCGAAAAGTAGTAAAAGATTGAGTATTTCAAAGCCATAATAATCAAGGCAAAGTAGTATTTAGCGTATTTTTTAAAATCAATAACCATAATATTAAAATGAAAGCATAGTGTTGGTAGACAATAAAGCCAATAGAGATCTTTCAACTGACAGTTCATATATTTTTTTAAAACTTTAAAAAAAATAGTGAGTCAATAAAAAATAAATATTCCACTAAATTAAAATCATAAATAAATATTTCAAAACTAAAAATAAAATGAAAAGAAATATTTGTATTTATCATAAAAAATGGTTTCCTTATTAACCACAGTGTATAAATTAACAAACCAAATAAATACTTGTAAATAATTTTACTTTTTTTGAGTATAATTTTAACAAAAAATAAACAGTCTAATTATTAAAAAAAAAATTAATTGAAAGTTTACAATTAATTATATATAATATTGAATAAACAAATTTGAATACTTATAAATTATATATTTTTTATCGTTTTAAACGAATTTCTTTTATAATTGAATTTGTTGTATATTAGTTTTAGAAGTGTGATAGGTTACTATTTTTACTTTAGAAAAATGTATAAATGATTTGATGTTTATATTTAAATTAGAAATAAATTTTAGTAATTATTTAGAGTTTTTTTCACAGAACTTTCTTTTTAATTTTCAACTTTATCTAATAATTATTTAACAATAATTATTCAAAGGTTTTCAATTAATTATAAAATAGAAAAACAAAAAATTTGAATACTGCTAAATTATATATTGCCGTTTTAAAACTATTTTTATTTATAATTGTAGCTTTAGTTGTTATTGGTTACTATTTTTACTTTAGTAAATTATATATATTAAAGATTTTATTTAGTTTTATATTTTAATTAGAAATAATTGATGGTAATTATTTTGAGTAAGTGCTTTCATAGAGAATTCTTTATATTTTTAGACTTTATTTAATAATTTAACAATAATTATTTGAAGGTTTACAAATAATTATAAGATTGAGTAATAAATTTGAATACTGATAAATTATAAATTGGTTTTTAAAAACTAATTTCTTTTATAATTGAATATGTTTTATATTAGCTTTAATTATAATTTGTTACTATTTTAAATATATTAGTAAATTGTATAAATGATTTTTATTTTCTATTTCATTTAGAAATAGTTGGTGGTAGTTATTTTGAGTATGTTTTCATAAAACTTTCTTTTTACTTTTAGAGATATTTTTTCAAAGAAAGTTCTCATTAAAAAGTATGAAATTTGTCGAAGTAAATAAATAGTTTTCTTAAAAAGACATTTTTTTATTAGGATCATTGATTTTTTTAATTGATTTAGAGAGAACTCTTAATTGAGGATTTAATTTTTTCAAAAATAATAGAGCATTTATGACACTAATTTTTAAATAATATTTTTTAGACTATTTTATGTAAATTAAATAAATTACCAGCAATTTCTAAGATGGAATGTGGTTTTCTAAGTATTGTCTTTTTAGATTAAATTCTTTCAGCTATTTTTAGTTATTTAAATTTTAAATCCTTGTAAGTAATTAAAGAAAAATATCTTACGCAGCCTACCACTAGTGATTTCTCTACGCAATGTTACAGAGATTCCTATTCCCCCCACCTCCAAATTTCCTATTAATAAAATTAAATTTAGCTTTATTTACATTTTTTATTTTTAAATAAAGAATATTACATCTATTTACTTAACAGGCTCGAAGGAGTTTGCAGCTCCCCAGCTAGAAGTCATGCTCTCAACAGTAAGATCTTCTAAAGATTAGAAAGTGCTAATGCATGACTTGGTATTATTTTCTTTGATTAATTTGTTTGAATAAACTTTTTAATATTTAAATTAAGTTATTACTATGTAAACAAATTTTTGTTTAAAATAACAAATTAAATCTTAATTTATGTAAATAAACGAGAGTAAATAAATTTCTTTTAAGATTTTATTTGTAATTTTTAAATCGTTTTACCAACTTTTTAGGTTTGAAAATTGTATTTCAGTAAATAAATAATAATAGTATTCTCAATTAAAAAAATTACTGATTGACTTAGATTACAAAGAGTTGATTAATTCGATTTGACTCCTGCATGTTTCAAATAATGATCTTAGTTCCTGAATATTTAAAAATTCACATACTTATTTAGGTTAAATTGTTTGAGATCTTATGTCAAACATAAATCTCTCGCTTAAAAGAGAAATGCTTTAAGATAGCTCTTCAGAATTAAAATTTTCATTAATTATATTTTCAATATTTTAAATTGTATTTTTCATAGGTGCACTGGCCAATTATAATTTTTTTTCTGTTATAGAAGCTAAATTTTAAGCTTTTTGTTTCAATGAGATTAAATTGTTTATAGCTTCATCTACATCAATCATCATTTTTCTCAGCTGTGATTAAAGCTATTCAGCTTTTTTTATTACCTATTAATCCTCTTTCTAAAGTTAGTTAACTTGTACACTTTCATCAAGTAATTTAGATAAATATTTTTTCAAATTGTATGATTTTTTAGTATCAAAGTCACACTCTTAGCAGCAGAGTTTTAGTTCTAGGGATTTATTTTCGTTTGTATAAAAACTGACAATAGAAATTCTTTTGTTATGTTGTTGACAATAACTTAACTTCGCTTCAGGGAGAGAAGACTTAAGTTCATTAAATTTAACAAGATCAAATAATTTAAACTAGTTTTCGATTTTCATTTTTTTTTGTGTTTATATTTATTTGATTATTTTTAATAATACTTTTTTTTATTATTATTTATTACTCTTAGGGAAAATAATTGAATGTTTATCAGCTAATTATGTTTATTAATTTTTATTTTATAAAGCCACTTACATAAAAATAAATATACCCAACTACTTGATTTAAAAAGTGTTAATTTTAAGATAATTTATCTATATCCTTATCAAAAAAGATAAGTACTACACTTATCAGAAATTTAAGGAATGTAATTGTAACAAAATTTTTATTTAATAATATTGAAATTAGTATAGATTATTAACTTAATGAAATGAATTTTCAATTTCTCTTCAGTCTATTTTTTTTCAAATTAAGATAAAATCAAATTCTCAAAATTAAATCTTTCTAATAAAGAAAATTTATATCAAAAAATTTATGAGCTAGAAAGGAATTTTTATTGACAAAACAAATAAAAAATTTATGGTATTTTTAATAGTCTATGTACTAAATTTATCAATGAAGTGATACATTAAACAAATACGTATTTTTAGATAGATTATTCAATCAAATATATAAATCGAAATTTACTAATTTAGTGCTTTTTCTTTTAAATATTTTTAAAATGTTGTCCTTTTTGTTTGAATTTATTTGATTATTACTTTTTTATTATTTAGAAAAAATTATTTTTAATAATATCAATCAAAATGTTTACTCTAATGCTAGAAATAGCTTATTTAAGCACTTTAAATTGAGAATAGCCCCTTAGAGCGCCTAATAGCCTTTGTCTCTTATGAAGGAACTTCTAAAAATCAATTAAAATAATAAAAAAGTAATAAGAAATATATAAAATTTTACGTGATTTGAAGGGATAAAGTTTTTAAGTTGCTAAACAAATTTATATATTTTGCTAGAATTATTCCTCCTTCCTCCCCTTTTTCCCCAGTGTTACTAAAAATTTATTTTATTGTTATTAATATAGAGTAAAAAAATTCAACATACTTCAAATTTAATTATAAATATTCTAAATCTCTGCATTCAGACAAACCAACAAGGATATGTTCCATACCTTGATTAGCTATAGGGTTGAAACTTTTTTATTAAATCGTAAGCTGTTTGAGAAGTTTATGATGTAAAGAAATGTATTATAAATAAATATTAGAAAATTTTCTTATTTTCTATTTGAGAATCGAATTTTATTAATTTGGAAGTTAGATCTCTTCTAATAGAATTAAAAAGCTGAAATTTTATTTATATTTATAAATATTACAACAAATTCAGTTCCAAATTTTTCAGTTTGTGCAGATGAGTCAACATTTACCCTATGTAAGAGGCTCCAGTTTAATCGATTCCATTAAAGCTATGTTAAAAATTTGATTTTTATCAAAATAAAATATTAGCTAGAAAGCTTACACAAGATCAAAATTAAGAGATTATAAAAGATTACACTTTTATAGAGCTTAACATAGCGATTTACATCCTTCACTTTTGATTTCTCTTTTATTAAGTTGATTTAATTATAAAAGATAGTAAATTTAAAATTTATACTATAAAGCTATTTTGACATCTGTTAATCTAGCCATTCTTGATAAGCTTTAGAGCAAGCAACAGTATTGCTCCTATTAAATTTCATTTTATCTAAATTATTAAAAATATAATTTAACTAAGATTTTTAAGTGTAATTGTAGGATATTTACACTATATTCAAATTTAATTTTTAAAGATTTTGCAACTCACTAAATCCTTCAGCTATACCTACAGCTCCTTAATTTCCAATTTGGTTTCCTCTAAATAAAATATGATTATTATATGCTTCTCATTAAAATTTAATTTTCTTAAAATAAATCTTTACCTTAATTATAAATTTAAGTTTTGAAGATCCTTTAAATTTGATAGACTTTATCCTAATTTTATTGCGCCAGTGTCTTCCATTTGATTATAGCTAAAAATGATAAAAATAAATAAAAAGAGTCAGATAATCTATTGTTACTTCATAACTAAAACCAAATCTTTAAGTTATGTTTATTCTTTTATCAAATCGCTCAATTCAGCTACCTTATCCTGCCCTAAATATTTAGTACTTTACAGATTTTTAAGATGATATTATTCCAATCAAATTTTACTCAAGCTAAACTGACAAATGAGAAGGCTTATCACTCTAGATCTTATGAATATCATCAAAAGATGAAACTTCTAATATAATCTTAAACAAAAGAAAGTCAATTTAGCCTAATTAATAAGATTTTTACCTGTTAAATTTCTCTCATTTTCTAAAAATGTTTTTTTGAATTAAAATAAGTAATACTAAATTATTGAAAAGAGGTTGAAAGCAAAATAACTTTTTAAAGAAAATCTTAGAAATTGTCTACAACATCAAAAATAATATATTTTTTAATTTTTAATGATCAGAAAAAAAAAATTATCTATTTTAAATTACAAAATCAGTAATAAACTGTGCAACTACAACAATTAATAACATAAATTTTTTTTTCCTATTTTTAGTATTTTTAAATTAATATTTTTATATATTCTTAATAATATAAAAGCTATTTCAAGCAAAATAAATATTCATAGGAAAGATGTCAATATAATAAAAATTAGTAGATAATTCTAATAAAAATTTACACTTAAAAAAATGGATGAATAAATCGTTTTATTTTATTCAATTAAATATTTTTTAAATTACATTAAAATTAATTAATTATTTAAAAAATATAATTTAAATATATAAAATATTAACTATAATTGAACATTAATCTAGAAGAAGAAAAAAATTTACATAATTAATATCTTTAACTAAGTAAAGATTACATTATTTACCATAATTTATTCTTCTATTTTTTATTAAGTTTGATCAGTCCATAATATATTTGTAAAATATTTTATAGATTTTTTAATAAAATTAGATGGACTAAATTAATGGCTAGAAAAATATTATGGTTTTTTACAATTTTTTAAAAATTATTTATAAAAGTTTATCTTTTTTTATAATCAACTTGAAAGGAATTTAAAAAAAATAAAAACAAATTTTTAAATCAATCAATAAAATATGAATTAAATTAAAAAATAGATTATAATTTGTTTGAATTAATAAATCAATTTAATAAAAATTTTAAAATTGATAAAATAATAAATTTTAATATGAAATCCAAAATCAAATTAAATTTTCAAAAAATTAAATTTAATTAAAAACATCAAACAATTCTTAAATAAATAAATTAAAATTTAATATTTACAACAATCAAACGAAGTGTTTCATAGAAAATAATACATTTTTATTTATCACAAGAACATTCACTTAATTTAATTAATTACAAGTATAAGGTAGAGTTATACATTAATTTTTAGACTGTTTTTTTTGTGAAATATTTTTATCCTCCTATTTTTTCAACAAAAAAATAATGAAAAGTTAAAATATTTATGTGAAAAATTAAATATTTTAAGTTATTAATTTTATAAATCATGTGCCAAATTTATTAAATTGTTTACAAGTTTGCAGAATTTAAATTAAGTAAGTAATTGAGGGAGTGATGAGTCCATCCAAGTTTTTTAAATTATGTATTTTTTCACTTTAAATAAAATTGATTCAAAATAATAAATGCAATTAGAAATGATATATTTGTTTATTATTATAATTAATATTTGATGATTGGTGGCGAGATGCTATTTATTAATCAAAATTTTTGGTTTATTAATGTTATTAATGTGTTTGGAGATTGAATATTTGTTTTTTTGATTGTTTGTGAGAGAGTACTAACTCGTATTTAGCTTTTATCAATTTTTTAAATATTAATAAAAAAATTTTGTCTATATCAAATAGATAATAGAGTAGGTAAAAAAAAAATTAATTTAAGTGAATATTGTTAATACCTATTCGGAATAACACTTTGAAAATGAGTGCAGTTCAAAAATATAAATTAAATCAATAAAAACTTCTTGTTTAAGCTAGTGTATATAACTTTCCTGAAAAGAATAAGCCTGCTACTGTGCTTCCTAAGCTTTAAGAGAGCGATCAAAAGGTAACTAGAAATCCAAGAAGTCTTTCACCAATGTTTGAGCATCGGAGAATAAAAACCTCACAAGATAGTTTATTAAAAACTTCACTTTAGTTATTTTCATAAAATATGAATAGTAGCAAAGGCTAGCTTAATAATAGCGGATTTGAATAATTTCCTAATAAAAGGTTTAAGCACTCAATGAAGAGTGCCTAGCTTAATAGGAATCTATAAAGTGGGTAAAAGTAAAGAAAACTAAGTGAATACAATTCTCAACAGATACCAAAATTAAACATTATAAATAGCAATTTAATTAATATGCCCAATTAGATACTTTCTCAAAGATAGGAAAGGATGCCTGTTATGACACCACTATAATATCAACAGCTTTAATAAAATCAAAATACATAAATTTCACCTACGTCTTCTTATCAATTGTTATCTATAAGACCATCATCTAAATAAAATGCCAATTTAAATAATTCTTCAACAAAGAATTTCAATTTTAGTACAAGCGCATCTTAATATTACTTATAAGATAATGAGCAATTGAGCGAACTGTCGTAGATTTAACTTATGCAATTTTCTTCTTTGTCATCAGGAAATCCTGAGACTCCAGAATTAAATAAAAAGATTTCTTAAAAAAATATAATGACTGCAAGATAACTTTAACCTATTTTTGAAGAAAAAGATAATTTACCTTCAGATAATATTGCCAAAAAAACGAGCTATATTTAAGAAAACATTCTATTAAATAACATTAACTCTTCCCCATTCTAACCTAAAATAAAAATTCCATTTTCTACCCAGACTTAATCTCAGTAGCAGCAATAATAACCTCCAAATTAGAACTATTTTTTTTAAAACTAAAACAGAAAATTTTTGTTAAGAGCAGGGTCAAAAAACACTAAAAGTAGTGTAGATCCAACGGCTTAGTAAGATAAGAGCGATAACAACGATTCTAAACTGCTACAGAATTATACAAATCTCATTATCGAAAAGGAAATTTAGTAAGATAGTTACATTAAGAACATATAGAGATTTAAAGATGATATTTAGCAACTAAGACAAGAAAAATAAGATCTTTTGAATAAAATATAGAAAATGGAATAGGAAAAAATCAATTAGAACCCTCATGTAGATAAGCAAGAGCTGCTGAGCGTTCTAACTCAAAATATTAATTTGTAGTATGATGAATTATATATGCAATTTGATGCTTTATCTGAAAGGCTGATGAAAAATTCAAGAGCCAACTCTTTTGAGAGTTAAGTTGAAGAAATAGAAAATTAATTCAAAAATATGAAGAGGCATATTGAAAATATAAGAGAATCTACCACTTATAATAATAGCTAAAAGGGAATTTAATATTAGCTCCAACCACCAATTAGATTTTATCCACCTCACTTAATTAAATTTGACCACTCTCAAAGGTTGGGTAAAGGAGGATTTTGTGCTGTCTTTAAGTCAAAAGTTGGCGAAAGAGAAATGGCTTAAAAGGTTTTTGAATATGACTTAGATGAATGTTCTTCAATTATGGCTGAAACTCTAGAAGGCATTTTTAACGAAATTAAAATTTTACTTAAAGTCAACACTTTCAATAATTAACAATTTGTTCGTTTGTATGGCATCTCATTTGACATTCGTCGTAATGAAATGTCAGGTAGAGACCAATTTATATTTGCAATATTTATGGAGCTGATTGGAACATATGATAAAAATAGATTTATAACATGTGATTTAAAAAAATTCATAAATTCAACAAGAATAAAGCCTAATTACCTAAAAAAATGTATTGAGTTATCACTATAAATCGCTGAAGGCATAGAAACTTTATACAATAACAATATTATTCATTCAGATTTGAAACCTTAAAATATTTTATTAGACTCAAATTAAAACATTAAAATTATAGATTTTGGTACTTCTAAGTTTAACAACAAACCATATACGCATGACACCAATATACTTGGTTTTACCCCTCGCTACTGTCCTCTAGAGCACTTTGATATGGAAAGATTAACACCAACTACTGATGTATGGAGTTTTGGATGCCTTCTATTTGAAATGATAACTGGAAATGAACCTTGGAAGGGTATTAAAAATTTGCAAGACGTAAGAAAAGCACTTGAAAATAAACAGAGTTTGTGGCTACATTACTAAAGTTAAGTGTCATAGTAGGAAACATAGCACATAAATCCTGAAATCATCAAGTTAATCGAAAAATGCACTTCTTATGAAAATCGTCCACATCCTTCTTATGTTACTGAGAAAATAAATGAAATACTTCAGTAACAACAATGAGGTTAAAAAAAGAAACTCTTTTAATTTAGTTTTATACAAACAACAAGCTTAACAAATAAATACTTATTAAAAAATAAAATTTTACTAAACTAAAATATCAATACGAAAATTTTTATAATTAATATCAACAAACAAATTTAATTTATTTAACTTATTACCAGATATAAATTAAACTAAATTTATATTCTGTTATAAATCTATTTTAATAGTCTGATTACAAAGTAGTTTATATATATATATTTCATTCAAAAGTTATACATCTATTTCAATAAAAAATCTACAAAAATAAATAAAATAATTTAAATATTTTTCATTCAATGAATATAAAACACCTTATTTACTAAATTTAAAAATACAAAGCTAAAATATATTTGTAAAACTTTAAATTAATGATAAATAATTTAGAGAAAAACAATTTTTGCTTGTATTCAATTTAAATTGAAAAATAATTTAATAATTATTTTAAATTTTAGATTGTAATTTAAATAAAATGTTTAAATGTTAATAAATTAAATGTTAAATAGATAGATAGATTTTTAGAAAAATAAAGTAAAAACAGATATTTTAAATCAAAGATTTAACTTTTCATTAATAAAAAATTCGAAAAAATAATTATGTTTTCATATAACGATAATAAAAGATTTAACTTGCCATTATTGCGTGTTTTTATTTTAGAAAACAAAATTTTTGTCATGATTTTTTATTTTTGACGAAATTTGTTCTAAAAAATAAATAAATAAATTTGACTTTTATAAATAATTGAGTTTTTTGGATGTTTTTATTATAAAATTCAAAAAGAAAAAAATCTAAAAATAAAATTTTTCGATGGTTTTTCTTTAAAATTTCTTTGAATATTCTTTTTTGTAATACTTCTTCTTTTTATTTAGGATTTTCAAAAAAATTAGGAAAATAAAAAATTTATCAAACAAAATAAATAAATATCTTTCCATATCTTTTGACTTGATTATTAAAAAAATATCAAGCTACCTCTACCAAATTTTAAATCAATCAATTTTGTGATTCTATAAATTATTTGTAAAATAAATAATTGCTAAATCCTTTTCTGATTTATATTAAAATACAAATATTTTTATCACATCAAAGCATAATTTAATAGGTTTGTTTAAGTTTTTAAAAATGGAAAAATTCTAAACATTTAGGAGAGAGGTAGATGACCACTTTTATGTTCTCGATTAGCTTAAATTACCTTTAACAATTGAAGAAATTCGCATAAACACTATCGAAGATGCTTGGAGGGTTATTAAAGATATGAATGTTCGCGGTGCCCCTCTCATTGCAGTTGTTGCTACTTAAGGTTTACGTAATGAACTTTTCAACAAAGACTTCAAGAGTGCCGAAGAGTTAAGAAAATATGTTTTATAATCTGTTGAATATCTTCGTACTTCTCGTCCAACTGCAGTCAATTTATAAAATGACACAGAAAGAGTAAGGTAAGCTGTCATAGATTTCAACTTATAGCAAAATGAGGATGAAATTACATAATTGCAATAATTAAAGTAATAGCTATTCTAGTTGATTGACTCTTTCAATTAACAATACATAGACGCATGCAGACAAATGTCTATCCTTGGAGTCGACGCTATAATCAGAGACTTTGAAGAGAAGCATCCTGAAAAAGTAGGTTAAAATGCAAAGCTTAAAGTTTTAACTATTTGTAATACTGGTAAGCTTGCTACTCCCGGTGATGGTACTGCATTAGGTATTGTTAGAGAGTTGCATAGACGTGGACGTTTAGAAAGGCTCTATATTGCTGAAACTAGACCTTATAATTAAGGAGCTCGTTTGACAGCATCTGAAGCTGTTTTAGATAAACTTCCAGCAACTTTAATCACAGACAGTATGGCAGGATTTTTGATGCAACAAGGTAATATCGACTTTGTTGTTGCTGGAGCTGACAGAGTAGCAAAGAATGGAGACACTGCGAATAAGATAGGTAAAATCATTAACAATGTTTACTTGAAACCATAAGTTATATCATGGAAAAATCTTTAAATAACTGTTAATTTTTTTAAATGAGGCAAGATGCTTCTTTATGAATTTGTTATATTTTTCATTTAAGCTTAATTAATTATTGAATTAAAAACGTATAATTTAATTATTTTTTTTTAATTTAGGAACATACACTTTTGCAGTGTTAGCAAAACATCATAATGTTAATTTCTATGTTGCACTTCCCACTCAAACTATTGATGAGAATACTTTAAGAGGAGCAGATATCCATATTGAATAACGTCCTAAGAATGAGCTAACTCATGTAATGGGAGTTTAAATTGCCCCTACAGAAATTGAGGTCTGGAACCCATCATTTGATGTTACTCCTAGTTTTCTCATCAAACGTATTTTCCATGAAGGTGGTGAGTATGAGTGTGACAGAACTTTAGGAAATTGGAAATAGATGGATGCAGAGTCTTTAAAAAGTAGCCTAATTAGCAAGTATAACATATTTTCATAAGCAGAAGAGAGTTCTCTTAAGGTATCTGAAATTGGAGATGGAAACTTGAATTTAGTTTTTATTGTTTCTTCAGATCTTAAGCAAGTAATAGTTAAGTAAGCATTACCATATGTTCGTTGTGTTGGACCTACTTGGCCTTTCCCTTTGAACAGAGCTTTCTTTGAAAATGAAGCACTTCAATTCCATAATTAAGTAGCTCCTGAATTGATTCCAAAGCCTCTCTTTTTTGACAAAGAAAACTCCTTAATAGTTATGGAATATCTAGCACCCCCTTATATTATTCTTAGAAAAGGTTTAATTCAGCGTATAAAATATCCTAAATTAGCAAAAGACATAGCAATATTCTCTGCTAAAACACATTTTTACAGCAGTTCATTGCATTTAGATAACAAAACATATCGTGAAAAGGTTAGATTTTGGAGTGAAAATACTGAAATGTGTACTTTAACAGAATAAGTTATCTTCTCAGATCCTTATGTAGACTCTCACTATAATAAGTGGACAACTCCTCATTTAGACGAAATCGTTAAGACTATAAAAACTGGAGATGATGAATTAATTATAGCTATTTCTGAGCTTCGTCATAAATTTATTACAGCTAAGGAAGCTCTTATTCACGGAGATCTACATACTGGAAGTATAATGGTGACAGAAAATGAAACAAGAGTTATTGATCCTGAGTTTGCCTTTTATGGCCCAATAGGATTTGATACTGGTGCTTTCGTTGCTAATTTATTCTTGAATTTCTTTAGCTAAAAGTAGCATGAATCTTAAGCAAATTAAATTTCAGAATACTCTCAATGGCTTTTAGACACAACAGTTACTTTCTATAATCAATACGAAGAAGAATTCTTAAACATCTGGAATGGCAAATCAAATGTTTAAAACGGTGGTGATTTCCCTCCAAACTTAATCAATAAAAACACCAACATTAAGATAGCAATTTAAATAAAATATTTAAAAAACATATTCTAAGACACACTAGGATTTGCTGCTGCAAAAATAATCAGAAGAATTATTGGAATTGCCCACGTAGAAGATTTAGATTCCATAACTAATCCTGACATACGTTCTAAATGCGAAATAGCAGCTATAAAATTTGCTAGATCTCTTATGGTTAATAGAAGTTAGTTCAAAAATATTTAGGAAGTTGTAGATTTGGCTAAAGTATTTTATACTTAATGAGTAGCTCCAATTTTGATGAATAAAAATTAATTTTATTTATTTTTATATTTGTGCGAAACAAACAAAATTCATCATTTTTAATCTCTTATTAATATTTCACATTTGTAATTTTTATCAAAGATATTAATTAGAAAAAATAAATTTTTTCTAGTCTCTAAATTTATTCGAATTTGCTTTTTTCTCAATAAATAAATTTTAAAAAGAATTTCGCTTTTCAAATTTAATTTACAGAGCGATTAAACGATCGATTATTTATTTGACTTAAAAATAATAAAAAGCTTTTTTAATACCATAAAAATTAGTCTGTATTTTTGCTAATAAATAATTTAATTCATTTATTTTCATAAAATATATTTAAAAAATATATAAAATATCTACAAAAATGAAAAAAAAGATTATTTGAAGAAGTGTAATTTAATTAAAATCAAATCTTTTCTAGTAATATGAAAAAATTTACTCTTTGAATTGATGGCTCAAATACAATATAGTTTAAAGAATAGATTTTTAATTTTGTACTGCTTCATCTTAAATCGAATCATGTGCAATAAATTATAAATTCGCAACCTGAAATCTTTATTGCATGGATGTTATTGGTAAAAATTTCAATTATAATGAATATCATATGTAAATAAAATTTGAGATTATTAAATTAATTAAAGATTAACTTTAAAAAAGTATTTTTCTACAGCCATTTATTTATTACTTTGAAATAAGAAAATTTAATTCTGAAAATTTATATTTACCAATTTCACTTTATTAAAAAATAAAATACAATCAAAGAGCATAAAAAAATAGCAACAAAATAACTACTTTTCTACTCTAAAATTATAAAGGTAATTCAAAAGTAGTTGAGATCAAAAATAGATATAGGGACTTACCTAATAAAAATAGAATATAATTTAGTTATTTAAAGCCATATTCAGTTTAAAAAAAATCTAAAATAGCTTTAACTGAAATGTATAATTGCCAATTAGATGATAGATTCGTTTACTCAAATAACAATTTGCTCCACGAATCGAATCATATTTAAGTGTATGAAGGATTTGACTTGAAGTATTAATAGCCTATATATGTTAAACTAGTAGATGAAAAAGCTTTTAAATTGTTCGATAGGTAAACTGATCAGCAGGAAAAGGATATAATTTTTAAGACAGGCACTGAAATAAAAAAGCAATAGATTGAGATTTTTACTCAGCTAGCAAATACAAATTAAAGTCGCTAGTTCTCACCATAAGTATTAGATGTTTTAGAAATTAAATAAAGTCAAATTGCAGTTATACTTTAAGGTAGCAAGTTTGGTACTTTGAATGAATATTTATAGAGAAATAACTATTTAGAGGAATATGATGCTCTTCTTATCTTTAAATAAGTAGCATTAGGTTTGTAAGAACTTCACAATTAATAAATAGTTCATGGAGCAATAGGTCTTGACAGCATATAAGTTGATGATATGGCTTTTTCTTTAACATGCTTATCTATACCAGGAGGTTAATTTAGCAAAATCACTAATTAAACTCAATAGCAGGAGGCTGAGAGTAATTATTATTTATCTCCAGAAATATTAGCAAATGTTACAGCATAAAAAACTATGAAATCTGATATTTGGGCTCTTGGTATATTATTTTTTAGACTTTTAAGAGGTAGGTATTTCTATGGGGGGAAAACTAGAGAGGAAATTTACAATTAGATCACTGCTCACAAGACCATTATGAAAAGTTGGCTTGATGAATTTGATAAACGTGAAGGAGATTTTCCAATTTAAATTTCAAGGTAATGCTAATTTTTTTTGGGAAAGATGCTTGCTAAAAACCCAGACGACCGTCCCACTATCTCAGAAGTTCTAAACAATTCTTTGTTGGAAGTTGTGAAAATAATAGGCAAGAATGATCAGTCTAACTTTTCAAATTTAAAAAAATATGGAGGAGACTTGCTAATGAACCTTCCTCCTAGTTTAGAAAATTCTTAAACAGGAGCTCAATACACATTTTTTAGAGAAAGTAGAATCAGAAATGATATTGATGGTTATATGTTCGAAGACCTTTATTTAGGTATTATGCTAAAGCCACATTAAAATTAAACTTCAAATATATAGCAATTTGACAAGTCTTTGATTAGACTAAAAGTTGTTGGAAATTTTCCTCATCAGAAAGTTGATAGATTTCTTGAAAATGTTGAAAAATTTTAATAATTAGAGTTGTTTGATGCAGCTGGGAGAAGTGAAATAGTTAGGATTTATGAAATTGTCTATCTTCTTCCAGGCTAATTGAATAATCCTTTAGGCTAAGTAATTATAGCTCAGGATTATTGTAATCAAGGAAATTTAAATGAGTATTTTATTAAACGCAAAAACACAAATTAAAAGAGTGTCTATGAAATTGATGCTACATTAGTAATGCATCGTCTTCTCAATACTATGACTAAAATATGCAGTGTCCTTAACTTTCATGGGGCTTTACATATGAAAAACTTGTACTTGGATTAGGGAATGATTAAAATTGGTGAACCTTTAATTATAAGCAGTAATACAGAGTAAAAATTTCAAGAAAATAGAGAAATATTTGATTATTTTGCTCCAGAATACAAGTAAGATGTTGGAATATATGACCCTCGAGCAGATTTGCATAAGGTTGATATTTGGAGTTTCGGTATGATCTTTTATAAGATGATATTTGGTGATATCCCTATTTTTGACTTGAACTAAAAACCCATATTTTCTTAATCTAGCAATCAGTATATCAGTGAACGTGTCAGAAATATCATTAGACTTTGCTTACTTATAAATGTAGATTAAAGAGCTGAGTGGCCAGATATCACATAGTCAATGCAGGAGGAATAAATTGAATAATAATATGACTTAACTATTAAGCCTCTGCCTTTAACAAATTAGTCACTTAAACTTGAAAATTAAATTAATAATGACATAGTGCCATACGAGCATAAAGGTGTAAGTGAGAAATACAAAATGAAAAATATGCTATCTAAGGTGAATATAGAATTGAATCCAAGCACCATAAATCAATAAAAAAAAGGAAGATTTTTTCAAAAATCCCAGCATGAAAAAGTGGTTGACGATAGTGAGAATTCAAATTAATTTTAATAGAAAAAAGACAGTTACTATGATAATGAGATGGAGAATGGAATGGAAAAAAATAAATTTGACCAAACTGGTTTAAAAACAAATGTGGAAAATGAAGAAGATGACGTTCATGGAACTACGAATAACTTAGATTTTCATCAAGTAAATTAATCTGTAAATAATTCAATGCTAAATGATAGTAAGTATAAAATAATTGATTATGAAAACAATAAATACAACCACGTTGATGACTTAGAAAATAACAACAACTAGTAGAATAATATTTAATATAATGGTGAAAATACATCATAAATGTATTAAGTGAATAATACAGATAATGAAAATCTTATTCACATAAAAACAGAACAAATAGAAAATAAACAAAATAACTTATATAATTAAAGCTAATCACAAAGTCCATCTAAAGCAAACTTAAACAACAATAATAGTAGAATTTTAAAGTTAGAGGATGATTATGACTACATTGACTAAATTTAATTAAATGATACTAAAAAATTTAGAGAAAATAAGTAAGTTATTTCTTAATAAGAATAAGGTACTATAAAACCACAGCCAAACATACTTCTCCGCTACAATGAAAAATAAGAAGAAGAAGTTATAAAATTAGTTCCTAGCAAAACAACAGGAGGGAAAAAGCTTAGCTTTGTTAGGAAGTTGATTAAAGCACTAATATTTATTTTACTATTCCTTACAGTGTAATTAATTAGAATATTACTTTAAGTTTAAATTCTTTTTTTAAAAAATATATTTGGCTATTTTAATTAATCCAATTTTATCAAAATTACTTTAAAAATTTAAATGAAGATAAATTAAAATAATTCATTTGTTAATTTGCTTAAATTGTCTAAGTATTTATTTTAAATTTTAACAAATAAAAATAGATTTTATAGAAACAATATGGCTAATTCATGGAGTGCTATCTTTGTAAGAGGTAATATGAAGATAATTTAAATGACATATTAAAATGGAAATAATTAATAAACTCAAGTTGCAAGTGTAATAACAACTAATTAACAATAATTGCTGAATTATGATATTAACTATTTGCAAACTATTTCAACTTATGGTTGTTTAGACAATCTCTAATTTATGAGCACTACTAACTAACTCTAAATAATTGAAGTTTTAAGATCAACTGCTTTTTTCTTTTTTGCCTTTTTAAGCTTTTTAAGCATGATTTTTATATTAATTATCCGCATCATTCACGTATGGAGACTAGATTTGTATACAATATACTAAAATTATTAAAATGGATTGCTAAAACCATATAACAGATATCTTTTCCACTGTTAAATAATAAGTTATTTAGAATTCAGCTTTATTTATTATAGTCACTATTAATTGTTTAACTTTTTTTACTATTGCGTTCTAAGCCCGTGTCTAGGTGTGACTGTTATAAACAACAACACTCCAATACTCGCAGATAGTTCCAAATATTAGCTGTCAGGTATGTTAGGAGACTACTTTACATAAATTGTATGCACTAACGGTCTATTTGGCACAATTCATATTTTGTTTATTATTTATTATATAATTTTTCCTCTAAAAAACTCAGAACTCTTTATGAATTACTATCATGCAATTATTCGTGGATCATCTTACATTTTTGGGTGCTGGATAATGTGCAGAATTGGAGGTTTTCTTATATTTTAACCCACATATAGCTATGATAATGATTCATTTATTGCAGCAACTCTGGGTACTGGTGAATACTAATCTGTTTTTGGATTCATTCCTGAATTAATGGAAATCATACTTATAGCTGTAGATTTACTAATCGAATTACTTTTCTATCAAATAGGTCTTTTTTATGATAAGCAAAACAGCTACACTGTATCTAAAAGAAAGAGAGATGCAGTATATCCAAATTTACAATTTAAAAGAAATCCTGTCCATATTTAATTAAAATCTTAACTTTCTTATAAATAAGTAACTCAATCATAAAAAGCTTTATCAATTAAGCAATTATGAAAAGATAACAAATAATAATTATACTTAATTATTCCTTATTTTATTAAAATGTGTATTTATATTAAATTATTAAATTAAAATATTATATTTATTGTATTCTATAATCTTTTTAAAATAACTTTTATATTTTTAGCATTAATTTCAAATAATTAAAATAAAAATAAATTTATTTGAAATTTGATAAAATATTGAAATAATAAGTAATTTTTACAGTGGAGTCTATTTAATAAAAATTATTATCATAGTTTATATCTAATTATTTACACGTTTTAATTATTATGCACACAATTTCAACTCTTCTAATTTAAGAAATCATTTATTTATTATTTATAAAATTCATCATAAAACATTAATAAAGAGTTTTTAATATGCTTGGGGATTCACTAATAAACAGCCGTTTACTTTATTTTGATTAATAATATGTTTTTATTTAATGCAAAGTTATTACAGTCACCATAGATGATGATGTCAAACGCTTATTAATACTCTTTATTTGTAAAAGAAATTTTTGAAATTTAAAATTTGAATACTGTCTTATTAATTTTTCCCTGATCTAATCAATCCTAATATAATTCAAGTGAAATTGAAGTTGTTTTGACTTTCTTAATTGTAACTTGATTGTTATTAAAGTCAAAAAAAAACCATTAAATAAATTAAAGGTGTTGATTTAATTGCGCAACAATTAAAAAATAATGTAAGGTAAAAAAATATCTAAACCTTGAATTAGATAAAAATTTTATATTAGTAACTATTATTATCAATAAATTCATAAATTAATTAATTATTTAAAGATTTAACTTTGAGCAAAATGACTACAGAAGAAAATTAAGATTTAGAAAGCATTGTAGCTAAGCAATGGAAAAGTTATTCTGAGGAAGAATATTTTGCTACCTACATTGCTTTACCAAGATTTATCAAAGTTTTCAGAGGAAAATTTTAACAAATATTTAACAGAAGAACATATGCTTTATTTAATTTTTCTATGTCTATTGGAGAGATAATTGTTTTTGTAGGAGCTCTTGCAGGTCTTGGTGTTAATATGGGGCTTAGCTATGGAAACAAAAATAATTCAGGCAGTGCAGCAGGAATAAATCTTTGTAAATATTATCAAACAGAATAAAATTTAATATTTTTTTTATCATTCAATATTAATTAGTGGTTTGTATTGTTTTTACTGTAAAAAACTCAATTTTGACTTTCCTTTGTGGACTTTCCTATGAAAGAGGAATATTTTGGCATAAAGTATTTGGATGGATGGCTGTTTTAGGGGGTGTGCTTCATCTTTTGAGCACTACATATTAATGGGATGGCTGGTTTATGCTAGGCAGTCTATTTGGAATGTTAGGTGTAAGTCTTTGGCCTATACGTTATTTTCTCTATGAAATTTTTATTAGACTCCATTGGATAGGTTTTATAGTTGTAATTGTTGGCATCATTCTCCATGGAGTTGATATTGCTATATATGGTCTGGGTTACTGGGGACTAGACTTTTTAATCAAGTAATTAATAAATATAGATATTACAATAAAATTAAAACTATTTCAATAAAACATTTATGTTAAAACAACTATTCTTTATAAATAAATTTTAGATAAGCAGTAATATATCGCCACTTAAAAAATGCTCATTAAGTTTAGATAGAGAAAGTGACATCTGATATGGCAAAGATAACCATACTAGACAATAAAATTAATTATTAAGGAGGATAATATTTATGCATATGTATACCCAAGTTATCATACTTTTAGTGGCATCCATTCAGCATATAATCTTCATTTGGTGAGAAAAAGATAGAAATATATGTAAAAAAATCTGGTAATTGGACTAGAGATTTACTGGTCCTTGCTGAAAAGCTCAACGGAGAATAAACAAAGGCTTATTTATGTGGTCCTTATGGATTCCCTAGTATAGATATTGCAAGTGATTATTACAAGACTTTTGTTTTGATTGGGGGAGGTATTGGAATCACTCCTATTATTAGTGTTTGTAAATAGCTCCTTGAAGAAAGAATTAAAGGTAGACCAATCACTAAAATTTATTTAATATGGACAACTAGAAGTAAAGAAAGACATGAAGAACTATTATCAGAATAATATATTGAATCTATTTTATCTTTAGAAGACAAGCAAAAAAATCTAGTAGAAAGATTTTATCACTTATCTACCAGCAATAATATTAAGAAAGAATAAAATAATGTTAATGACACTACAGAAAACTAAACAGAAGTAAAACTGAATACTGAAGATGGAAAGTTTATTTTGTAAAGACCTGATATCAAATAATATTTAAAATCAGTGCAAGAAATAGCTAAACAAAATGACGAAAGTAGAGTTGGAGTTATGGTATGTGGCCCTTCTGCTCTCATAAGATCAGTTTAAGAAAAATCTAGTTCAGTATCTAACTCTAAAGTGCGTTTGGATGTTCATGAAGAAGTCTTCGCATTGTGAATACTAAGATATCCACAAAAAGCTGAGTAGCTTGCTTATTAATATAAAAGAGAAAATGTAATAAAAATTATAAATCTGTATAAATTTTACTTATTAAAACTGTAAAAAATTTGATTATTTTAAAAGAATTTAGAATAAATAAAGAAAAATCGCTTCAAACTTTACATATTAAATTCTAATTTCAGGCTTAAAAGCTTATTTTTTAATTAAATAACAATAGCCAAAATATTAAATGATTTAATTAAAATAGCTGAAAAATATTAGTGGTAATTGAAAAGTGTATTTATTATGGCAAAAAAACCTTATTGTTAAAAACTTTATCAAAAAAAAATAAATCACTTACTGTAAAATATCATTTTATTTAATAAAGTGTAAAATTTGATTTCAAATTATTTTTTAAAGTATTGTAAATTTTAATAGGTTGGAAAAATTAAATGATTATTTTTATAATGTTTGTTATTAAGGTATAATTTTAGAACGAATATGCATTAAAAAATGAAATTTTCAATTAGTTTTGATTATTTTGTCAGAAGATATTTTACATAAAAGTTTAATTTTAATTTGAAACAGATAAAAATATTTTGAAAGGCTTTTTCCTTAAAATAAAATGAAAATAAATTTAAAGAAGATGAAAGAAAAAATGTCTTTCTTAATTTTTAATTTTGATAATTATTTAAGAAACTAAAATGTTTTATAACTAAAATTTTTTTTAAGGATCAAAAATAATTTTAAATTTTATTCAAAATATTTTGCTCTAAATTGCATTAAAATGATCCAAAGATAAAAATGGTTTTATAATATTATTATAAGCTAATAAGAATGCAACACAAATAATTATGAAGAAAATGTCAAATAGTAAATGAGGATTTTGTTTGGCACAAACAAACATAAACTATCAATTATATACTTTAACTTTCAAATTTTACTTTCACCTATATATTTTTTTCAAAAATGTTTAAATAAGAGTTTCCTGTTTAGAAATGAAAATAAAGTTCAATAATAATCATTATATTTTTTTCTAATCACCTTCAGGTTCTTCTTCAACAGCTTATGTTCTCTCTTTGAATGGGTTTGTGCATCTTAACAATTCGTCAACAGAAGGAGGTAAAAGTTTAATCAAAATACCTGCAACTACTGATGAAGCTCCGATAGCAATGCAAATGAAGTTTTGATAGAGAGTTAATGGAGAACATTTAGCAGCTCTGCCTCCGTATTCAACCATAAGCATTTATATTCCAATTGTAGAAACAATAATAAAAATGAAAAGAGGGTTATTGAAGAAATTTTCAAATACATTTACTTCTGAGGCCTTAAGTTTTCTACAATTAATTTCATTAAAAACAGACAAGAAAACAAATATGTTGAAGAACATTGTCAGATGGATACCATTTTATTCAGTCCAATTCTTATTATTGATACCGTATTCAACTCCAAATAGCTAATCTCCATAGAATAAAACAATTATTAAAACAAATATTTAGTAAATACTTTGAAGTAAGATAAATTTCCACATCGATGGTGTAATAACAACTTCGGTACGCTTAACTGGCTTTCTTTTTAGCAACTCTTCACTAGGAGGTTCTGTGGCTAGTGCTAACGCTGCCATAGTATCTTGCATTAAGTTTACCCATAAAATTTAAATGGTATTCAATGGAGATTCTCTGACAGTAGCACCTCCCAAAAAGGCCATAAACAAAGCCACAACATTAATGGTTAATTAGAAGCATAAGAATTTTCTGATTGAATCAAATATATTTCTACCCCATTTAATTGCTGTGATAGTACTGGAGAAGTTATCATCAAGCAATATAATACCAGCAGCTTCTTTTGCAACCTCGGTACCTGTTATTCCCATAGCAAAACCAATATCTGCTTTTTTGAGAGCAGGAGCATCGTTGGTACCATCTCCAGTAACAGCAACAATTGAATCACACTTTTAAAGTCCAGTAACTAACAAGAACTTATCTTCAGGAGCACTTCTGGCTAATACTCTCAACTACTTACTAACTTCTCTGAAGGCTTGCAAATCACCTACTTCATATCTCACTATTTAACCTTTATCTCCTTTAACTTACTATAATCCTCCTACCTTTTCTCTAAACTATTTTCCTTCCATAACAGTATAGTCATTAACTCTAGGTACATAATCTTTGCTAATTATACCAGCTTCCTTAGCGATAGCTACTGCTGTATTCAAATTATCTCCTGTAACCATTCTAACAGTGACTCCTGCCTGAGTGCAAACTGCTACAGATTAGTTGATACCTTTTCTAAGAGGATCTTAAATTCCAATCATACCCAAAACAACCAAATTCTTTTCTAGTTCCTCTTCACTTGGTAATTAATTTGCTTTTAAAGAAGGTAATTCATTGTAAGTCAGAAGCAATGTTCTCAAGCAATCATTTGAAAATTGGTTTTATACTTCCAGCAAGCTATTTAAGAAGCTTTAATCAATCTGTTCAACTTAGCCATTTTTAGTCATGTATCTATTACAATATTAAAGCATAATTTCTGGAGCACCTTTTGAGTACACACGAACTACATTAGTATTATCCTTTGGAATATAGACTGTACTCATTCTCTTTCTTGATGATGAAAATGGAATAATTTTGATGATGTTATCTGAGGGCCTATAGTCAGTGTATGAGACATTCAAATCCATAGCTAGCTCAAGAAGGGCACACTCTGTCTTATTTCCATTTTAAATTACTCCGTACTTATCGAATGAAATATGTGCATTAGAATTAACGCATATACCTTCTGTTAATAAATTTAGGAACTTAGAGTCAAATTACTACCTTTCAAAATCTGTGTAGGTTTAGCCTAAAGCATAGAGTTTTTTAACTTTCATTTGGTTTTCTGTTAATGTTCCTGTTTTGTCACTACAAATGGTATCAGCTCCTCCCATAATTTCACAAGAAATGAGATTTCTTACTAAATTATTTTCTACCATCATCCTGCTAACAGCATAAGCTAGTGATAAAGTAACAGCTAATGGTAGACCTTCAGGGACAGCTATAACGACTACAGTGATACCAACAATAAAATAGTCTAAGATTTCAGAAATAGTGTCTATAGAGAAGAGTTTGACATTAGGATCGTTGCTAGAATAAATAGTGTACATCAAATTAGCAAACATAACAAAGAAAGTTAAAAAAGCCCACTTAACTCCTATACTACCTAATTAATCTACAAAAACGTCAAGTTTATATTGCAAAGGAGTTCTCTTTTCTTCCTCTTCCTCCTCATTCATCAAAGCTTATTGCTTACCAATTGTGCTCGATTATCCAACTGCAAGGACAATCATTTCTCCACTACCTTCAGTTACCTAAGATCCTGAAATGAGGAAAGGAGCAGGTTTGCAATCTTATTCCCCAATTGAATATTTCTTGATTGGATCAGATTCTCCTGTGATAGCTGATTCATCACAGACTAAATTGTTGCCCTTCACTAGAATTCCATCAACAGGAAATACTTCACCCGTCTCAAAGAGCATTACGTCTCCTACTAAAAGAGAATAAATAGATATATGAATAATCTACCCATTTCTGATAACAGCAACGCTCCTTTAAGCCACAATTTGATTTAAATTCCTAAACTATTTTTCTTTCACATAATTGTTTACTGAAGTGATAGTAACAATTATAAACACAGCTATAAATATGCCTATACCATCAATCCATCCTTCAGCCAGGCCTTCTCTGATACAACCTATAACTAAGGAAACAAAGGATGCTCCGCATAGAAGTCTCAAGGTATCATCTTCTAAGCACTCAACAACTAATTCAAAAAAAGTTTTTGGCTGTTTTTCAATTCTTTCATTCTATCCATAAGCTTATATTCTTTCTGGGATAGATTGATTGGTAATACCTTGCTTTAAGTCTGTGTTTAGTGATTAAAGAAGGCCATTAATTTATCCAAGTTATTAAATCTTATTTAGTGATGAGCCATCCCTGATGTTATCAAACTAGAATAAATCGCTTAATTCTTCCTTTTTAATGGCATATCTACTGGAGGGAGAGTCTCTATCTTTCTCTTAATTGACTAAAGGCTAATTAAGTTCAGACATTTCAAATAATTATTTCTAATTTTATGTTTTTCAGATAATTATGAAATGTATTTTCAATATTTTTTTTATAAATTTCAGCAATCATTAATTAGATCACTAAATTTATAAAGATATCAAATAGAATTATAAAGTAGAAACCAATCTCACCACAATAAAAAATAAATAATTTATTGATTTAGTTATATACTGATTTTTAATTAATGAATCAGAAATTATGTAAAAAAAAACTAATTTGAATATTCAATTAAATTTAAAAACTGAAATAAATAGTTTATATTATTATCATCAAAATATCCAAAAAATTTTTAAACGTGCGTATTTTATGTATTTTTTGGAGTTTTATTGATATGGAGATAAAACTGCAAATAAAGATAGAAAATACTTATGATATAAACTAGAAAAATCAAAAATAAAATGAAAAATATATTGTTAATGTATTAAACTAAATTTATATTCAGATTTTATGTTGCAAATAAAAAATTAAATCAAAAATTTAGGATTCAGGTGTGTATTTGGTTTGTTAACTTTTTTATTTACTTAAAAAATATCTAAGTAGATTAAAAATTATTTTTTAAAATCTGTAAATAAAAGATTTATCTACAGAATTTCTAAATATTTTTTAGGATCTTTTGTATATATTAATAAATATTTTATTATTGATAGTTACCTTAATTTTTGATTACTTTTCTATATATAAATATTTCAACTTTAGGAAGAATTAAAATATTCCTAGCCTATTAATATGTCGAATCACTAATTTATTATAAAATAAACAAGAGAATTATTGATAAATTGTTTTGATATAAAATAACTAAAACTTAATATATTGGGGTTGGGGTTGGGGTTGGGGTTGGGGT
>JH720044.1:341563-352016 GCA_000231845.2 Tetrahymena malaccensis 436 | reverse complement strand
ACCCCAACCCCAACCCCAACCCCAACCCCAACCCCATTTGTATTTTTTTTGATATTTATTAAAAATAAAATAATTGAAAATTAAAAATCAAATAATAAGAGATATTATTTAATTTATTTAATTATCATAATAATGCAAGAAATATTATAAATTTATATTCTTTGATACTAGACATGTTTTATTTAATTTTATGAAAAGAATAATTCTTATAATTTATCAGTACTCAAGTGTCGAGGAAAATGCGATGATTAGAAAAAACTCTTTTCTTACAATTTTAATATTATATGCTTGAAATAAAATAGGGATAACTGAATTATTAATTTAAATATTACATAAGGAATTTTTATTTAAGATTAAAACAATTAAAATAATATAAAAGGAAGAAATTAGTAATTAAGAATAATCTAATAAATAAATAATTCAAGATTTATTTATATTTTAAAAGAATAGTTTCTGTCTAGTAGTATCTATTAAAGAATAGAATCGGATTTAGAAAAGGCACAAAAAGCGAAAAGTAAGAATAGTAAATAGCAAAAGCAAAGCAATAGCTTGTAATTTGAAGAAATGGGAGTTCCAGGATTTTATAGTTGGTTAGCTCGTAGATACCCTTTGATCCTTCACTAAATCAAGAAAGGTGAAGTACCAAACGTAGATTGTTTTTACCTCGATATGAATGGTATCATTTATAAATGCTCTAAGGATGAAGGTACTGTTTTTAAAGACTTGCTTTTATAGAGAAACATTTAGGAAATTTTCTCATTGATATTTAATTATATCGATGAAATGGTAAACTTAATTGAACCAAAGAAAGTTTTATATCTCTTTCTTGATGGTCCATGCCCCCGTGCTAAGTAAAACCAATAGCGTACTCGTCGTTTTTAGAGCGCTCAATCATGGAAGGATTTGAATGACTCTCTTAGAAACTGCGGTTTCCTGTCTGAAGGAGAGAGCATGAAGAACAACTCTATCTCAACAGGTACTGAATTCATGCATGATTTGAATAAATAGCTCCATTTTTACATCTGCAAGAAATTTGAATAGGATCCTCGTTGGTCTAACCTCGAAGTTTTCTTTAGTGGATCTAACGTTCCAGGTGAAGGTGAGCATAAGATTATTAATTTTATGCACTAGTATTGTTCATCCTAAGATTATGATCCAACTACTACTCATTGCATTTATGGTGCTGATGCAGATCTTATCATGTTAGGCTTATCTACCCATATTAAATACGTATCAATTCTAAGAGAAGAAATGAAGTTTTAACCTCCTGTAAGTATTTGTTATATTATTAATTATTAGAGCTAAAATATATTTAAAACACATAAATTAATTTCATTTTCTTTAAGAATAAGTATGTTCGATTTAGCATTTACAAAATTAAAATGATATTATCTTCATTTTTGCTAATATTTTTTACAATCTCCTATTAAAAAAATACTTTTAAAAATTTTAGGATAAATAGATAGGAAAATAAAATTTCTTATCAAAAAAAAAGAATTTTATTTTTTATTTAAGATAATTTTAATGAGTTTATTAAATTAAAAAAGGTAAGTAGAGCTGCTAAAAGAGATAGAGAATCAATAACGTTTTAGATGATTTATTTAAATATAGTTAGAGAATATATGGAATTAGAATATAAGATGTTATGGAAAAAAGTTAAAAATCTTGAATTTAACATTGAAAGAGTTATTGATGATTTCCTCTTAATTTGTTGTTTTATTGGTAATGATTTCCTACCAAGACTGTATTGTTTCAATATTAGAGAAGGTCAATTTGAAATTTTGATTTAGATTTATAAGGATTATCTAGTTGAAGCTGACCAATATCTAAATGATAACGGTCATATTAACTGGGTTGGTCTTTAATAAGTCATTTAAAGAATAGCTGAAGTTGAACTTGAATTTATTGGAGATAAAGCTTCAGATATTACTAAAGAATACAAAAGACGTATCCGCCATTAATCAGATAAAGATCAAGAAATAGGAGATGATGAAGTACCTGGAGCTAAAAAAGGAAATGATAAGAAAAATTCCTCAAGTGAAGGTGACGAAGATGATGATGATGATTTTGAAGATGAAGACGAGGATGATAATGATGGTAAATAATGAATTCTTATATTTAAATTAATAAATATGATTTTTTTAATGAAAAGATGATATTTGCGATGATAACGATGAAAGTGATTAAGAAATAAATGACCAGAAAAATCAAGTTACTTTCTAATAAAAGTTTGATAAAAACTTTGAAGAAAAGAAGAAAGAAGAAGATAGAGTTATCAAAAAAGAAAAAGATTTTATTAATGATTTACAAGAAAATTATAAAAAAGATAAGTTTTTGGGAAAATCATTTTATTATTAGCAAAAGCTTAACTTAGATTTCAAGAATTTCGAAGATATTAAGACTTTAGATTTATTGATAACTAAGTATTTGGAGGGTTTATAATTTGTTTTGCTTTACTACTATCAAGGATGCCCTTCCTGGAGTTGGTATTTCCCATTCTATTACGCTCCTATGACATCTGATATCAGTTTATTCTTGAATTACAAGGCATAGCATTTATCATAAGAAATAGTATTTGACCTTTCTGAACCATATCCTCCTATGAAATAGTTAATGTGTATCATTCATCCTGAAAACGCAAGTAATTTAATCATTAATGAAACTCAAAATACGTCTTTAACACTTGATAAAAAAAATTATTTTTTGATAAAGTCTTTTCTTTTGATATTCAATAGACTTTAATATTATTCCCTCAAATATTATTTATTATTAAATAATTTTAACTTTGCTAATTAAATGAATAATCTTAATTATATTTTTTCATTTAAATAAATTAGACTTGCTACCAAAACCATTTGCTTAATTATTAACTGATCCTAATTCTAAATTAAGAAGCCCTGTAGATTATTATCCTGATAAATTTACAATTGATCCTTATGGTGGTGTATTCTCCCATGAATATATTGTAGTCCTTCCCTTTATGGACTAAAAGTTAATAGATGATGTATATTCTTCTATTGATTAAGCAAAGTAATTAACTCCTTAAGAAAGAGAACGCAACTAATTTGGAAAGAATATTAAGTATAAGTTTGACCATAATTTTGCTCCTATTACTATTTAGAGCACACTTCCAAATTACTATAAGGACTTTTAAGTAACTTTGAAAATAGAGACATTTGATATTGGTAAGGTATATTCTCCACCCACAAATCCTTAAGGTGAAGCATTATCTAGGTTCCCTACTCTCCATGCTAAATAGGTTGTTGGATGTGAAATTGACAAAGTAGAAAAAGGTTTACAAATGAAAATCAGAGTTAAAAGTGATATCACTGAGGCAGATATTGTTAATAAAATTAGAGGAAAGCCTAAGTATGATGCTTATTGCAGATATCCTAATTGCGAAAAGGTTTTAGTTACAGGTTTTCTAACTGAGAGCACTTTTAAAAATATATGGAAGAATAAGAACTTGTCAATTCTTTAAAATTTAGATTATAGTGAAGATTCTCATCACAGCTTCTATTTAAAAATAAGAGATGAACTTGCTCAGACCTTTTACAAGAAAGCAGGAATAATATACAATCACTCTAATCCTGTGATTGCTATTTTGTTAAAGTATACTGAAGGTAGAAGGTAAATAAATTAATATTTTAAATAATATTTAAAGTCTTACAAAAACATTTATTTTAATAAAGAACTTTAAAGGGTACTATTATTGAAAACGTCGATAAATATGAGGAGATGTTTTGCCCTCTTGATTTGCTTATGAAGGAATAAAAAGTAGAAAAAGTCATTCAAATAGCTAAATGCGACAGCATAGAAAAAGAATTCCCCATTGGTTGTAAAGTTGTAATAGCTTAAAAAGGTAATCTTGATGGTCATACTGGTATAGTGACTGGATATGCCAAAGGAAAGCTAGCTCAAGAACTTTTAGTTTAAGTTAAGACTAAGGTAATAATTTTTTTTCATTTAAATTGTTAATTCATTTGTTAAAATATCTAAAATAAATTATTTAATAATAAAAGCCTGTGTATTTAACTGATAACTAATTAAAATTCTACTCTAAGGATGATGAAGCATTCATAACCTTAAAGTTTTTATCATTTAAACTCTAATTATCACAAGAGGTTTTACTTGATATCTTGGATAGCTTTAGCATTAAGGTTGAAGCTGCTCTCCCATCTGCTAATAAACTTCCAAAAATGCTTGATGTAGGTCTAAATGTAATCAGAAGACATCTTAATGAAGTTGTCCCTGAACTTGCCCGTATTAATGAAGCATCGTAAAATATTTCAGGACGTGAAAAGTACCAGCAATTCAGAGAATTAGAATTAAGTCCATCTTTAGTTAAGTTGATAATCGAATACTACAATACTTATCCAAAGATATTTGCTTATGTTGCAAAACTTTAATAATTGAAAAAGAAAGATAAAAATGCTAATTTCTTCAGTAGCTAAATTTGGAATAAAGAAGGCCAAGACCCCAATATTGAATTAGTTAAGCTCTACATTTGGCTAATGAAAAAGAAGGAATCTCAATTCTGTAGCTCAACCGTTGCCTCAAAGGTTATGCATTCATAAAAAATAGAATAGTTAGTCAAATTTTAAGATGAATTTGTTCAAACAAAACTAAATATTCCTTAAAAAGATTAGATAGTGCATTAAATAGATGCTAATAATGCTATTCCTGCTGTATATAGTTCAAAATAATATATTTACTTTAAAGATTAACCTTTCTACCATGAGGTTGGTGACTAAGTAATTTACATAGGTACTTATAACACAAAGAACGCTCCTTTTGGACTCTAAGGAACTATAGTTGGTATTATGGATGACAAAATTGAAGTTCTCTTCATAAAACCTTTCATTGGAGGTGTTAATTTAGGGGGCCGTTGCCCACCTTAACGCGGTCTTATAGTTTCATTCGATGAAATTTACAACTTACAAGGCTGGAATAACTTCTTGTAGAACAGAGACAATTCTAAAGAAAATACTTTAGGCTGGAATGGATGGGTTGATGAATACAAACCCTAATTCCGTGAAGCTATTAAAAGTGATAAAGACCTCTAAAATAAATAGGCAAATAACGAAACTTAAAAGTTGATTGGCGAGATTACTCATCAACCTGAAGCTAGTTTAAAATCTGATATAAGCGATAAGCCTAAAACTAACGTTGTAGCCGTAATTAAAAAGTAAGGAAATGGTTCTAAAGGAACTGACACTATTTCAGAGGTAACTCAAGAGCAAGCTTTAACTTAGATTGCTTAATAACAATAATAAGGTAAAGTCACAATCGGACCTGCTCCAACTGTTTCTCAAAAAACTGATTAGAAATAATAGACAGCATAAACTGCTCCTCCAAGCAAAACTGACGGCTAAAAAAAATCTTAGAAAGAAAGCGTTATTTATGTTAAGAAATAAGATACGACATAGTAGTATGTTGAATAAAAATAACCTAGCAATTAACCTACACAATATGAGGAGTAAAAAGAAGCTGCTAGTGTTAAAGAAGAAAAGATTTTAGAATCTAAACAAGAAATTGCTTAAGTCGCAGTACAATAAGCACAAGAAACACAAGAAGTCAAATCTGATTTAGTTGAAAAATCAGAAAAAGATAAAGAAAATCAAAATGAAAACATTTAAGATGTTTCTGAAATAGAAAAATTGTTGCAAGAATAAAAAAAATTCTAAGAAGAAGAAGAGCAAAAGCAGTAAATTATTGATGTTTCTGAAATCGAAAAATAATAAGCTGATACTAAAGAGTTCGAAATTCCTAAGGAATGTAACTTAGAAGAAATAGAAAAATAAATGCTTCAAGATCAATTTGAGCATATTAAACATCAAGATTAAAACGATCCCGAAATGTTAGATGTTGCAAAGTTTGAAAAAGAATAAATGGAATTAGCTTAAAAAGAAGCCAAGGGATAAAACCAAGACACTAACGCCTATCAAGATGACTAAAAAGATGATGCTTAAAAATTAGGCAGAAAGCAGAAGAAATTAAAAAATAAAGATATAACTGGCTTCAATCCTGGATAAAGTGCTGTCTAGTTTAAGAATAGAGAATAAGCTAACTAAGAAAAGAAAATGAAAAGAAACGAAAAGAGGTTAATGATCCAAGAACAAAATCTTTAATATCAATAATATTAGCAATATTATCAATATCTTTATTTGTGGTAGCAGTAATTTATTAAATAGAAAACTTAAGAAATGGAAGCATTTAAGAGAAGACAAGAAGACGAAATGATTAACAAGAGTCTTGCTCAACTTACAAATCCTGTTACAGAAGGTGAAACAGTCAACTAAGATTTAATTAAGATACAGAACGCTCTTGAACAGTAGAACTCAAACTTGCCTCAAGAAATTTAAATGGTTGATTCTTCTCAAATAGAGCAAAAGCTTTCAGAAAATATACCAAAAGTTCCTTTAACTACAATCTAACAAGGTAACATAAGAAATGAAATTGTAGGAAAATTAACTCAAGAAGATTTGGAAACATTTGAAGAATTAGAAAGACAGTATCTCAGCTCATTAAATAAATGATTATTTTAATTTGTTTCATTTTTATTTAAATATTATATATCAATTTAAAATTTATTCAAATCAATTAAAAATTATTATTCAATTCTTCAATTTAATATTTTTCAAATTATTTAAATCTATATTTACAATAAAAATAATGTTATTGGATTTTGAATATTTTAAATAAATTAATCATAAATATTGCAAATACACGTCAATTTTTTTCTAGGCTATTCTATTCTAAAATTCATCTAAATAATTTTAAAATGCCTTAACAATATAAAAAAAACTAATCAGCGTCAAGCACAAATCAATTAGAGAAAATAAAACAGCAAATTTAAATTGATTTAGAAGCTTTAATCATGGATATGAACAATTAATAATCATTATTTATTTTTCTATTTAAATATAAATTTACATTACTTTTTTCATATCAATAACACAAAAAACTTAAATCATGGATATCAACAATTAATAATCATTATTTATTTTTCTATTTAAATATAAATTTACATTACTTTTTTCATATCAATAACACAAAAAACTTACAAAAAATTAAAATAAAATTTTTAAATATATTTATTTTTTTAAAATTTGTTATTCATTTTAAATTGATAAACTACTCATGATTTTTAACTTACTCACTTTAAGTAAATTAATCCATCTAAGAGATAATCATAGCATCATCAGTATCAGCTTATAATTATAATAATTTGTTGTTTTGATAAAAAGGATTTTGCTGATTTGAATAGGTTCTTTTCTTAGAAAGCTAAAGTTAACCAAACTCTAAACTTTTTTCTATTTTTTAAAAAATTAGTTATTGTTTAAATCTAATAAAAATATCTTACATTTATTTTTCAAATAGTTTATCCCTGAATTAATCTTATTCAATTTACATTTAGAATCCACGATTGATTAAATTTAGGCAAGAGATGATAGGTTTGATTGTATTATATCATTTTTTTCAGTTGATTAATTTCTTTCTTGAGTAAATTAAATTTATGGGCTACTTGATTACAAACCATTTTAGCTTTTTTCCTTCAACTTAGGTGTTTAAATGTCTATTGAATAATTATATCAATCTTAATTTAAAAAAATTTATAAAATTATAAAAATTTACCAGTTATATTTTTATTAATAAACAAGAGCTGTCTTTATGATTAACTTAAACTTAAAAAATTTTTCAAAGATTTCATCAATTTAATTTTTAATTGAGAATTTATTAGCTTTTTTTATGTATTTAGTTTAAATAATTTTTATATTTAAGGATATTTCATTGCTTAATTCTTTAAATATTCTATAAACTATTTTTACTTATGTTTTAGTATCTTTACACCTATGTTAAGGATAAACAAAATATTAATAGTTATTATAATTATAAAGCAGCTCACTTAAAAGTAATAATATTGATTGTTGCTGATAAATATGCAAAGTAGTATTGTAAGACCACAAGCTTTTGTAGAATAAATGTCTATTTAATTCAACTAATCTATTTTGTAAGGCTTTACTTTTGTAGCTAGTAGTTCATAAAATAGAATAATCAAATATACTAAGATACCTTTGACAACTAAAGCTTAGGAATAAAAATTTAAAACAATTATAATTCCTGTTTTCTAAATAATTTTAACAAACTCCCAATAATAAGCTTTTTCTATATATTCTTAAAATAGAATCCCATATTTGAGATTTACCTAAATGTTATTCAAGCTATGTTTTTTCTTTGAAATATATATTTATAAAAATAGAATTAGAGGCAAGACAATAACCCAAATTATTAATGATGGTATAATGAGGGCGAGGCTATAATAATTATAAGTTTTAGAATAGCATTAATAATTCATATTAGCCAATACGTATTAATTTTATCCAACTTATCTGCAAGAGATTAAACTAATCATTTAATAAACTAAATCAGGCTAAAGATAAAGAAATAAAAAAATGAAAGCACAATAAAGGCCATAGTGGTAGAATTTTTTAAATCTTTTGATACATTTTTGATAAATTAATTCATAAATGAGATAAATTATGATTGTTATAAATGGGCATATTATTAAAATGATCAGCTTTTAATATATTATAGGTATATCTAATACAGAATCTTTTAAAAGACATTCAAAATAATCAACAGAAGTTGAAGCAGGAGCACCTAAATACTATGGAATTGATAGGATTTCTATTTTTATTTAAATATTCATTAAAAATTTTTATTTTAATAAAAAATGTACTTAGATTGAATTAAATAGAGAAAAGATAAGAAGAATAATAAAACTTTTAAATATTATTACATTGATTAAAGTTCAGATTAAAAGCAAACGCTGCAGAGATGATTTGTAAGTAGTTTGTTAGAATTTTTATATAAACCTTTGACTATTATTGATATAAGTAAATGTGCTATTTGTTATTTGTATTCTTTTAAATCTATTTTTTGTAAAAGGCCTATTGAAGAATTCTACTTAGCTAATTCTTTTTATCACTTTCAACTGTGAGAAGAACTGATAAAAATATCCACAATAAACTTAAAACAAATTTCCAAGATTCATTCTTAATATATTTACATTAAATACATTCATATTTATTTTTCCTTGTATAACTTTCTGTCCAATATTCTCCATATATCTAAATCAATTAAAAATTGTAATCAATCAAATAAATTAAATTTTGAATTTTTTTTTTTTACATCACATTCCTCACAAAGAGGTCCTATATTTCCCTTTACACAAACTTAGTTTCCGTAAGAACTCCCAATACAATTTTCTGGTCTGTTTGTACAATATATTAATTTCTCACTGTACTATACTTCTCTCCAATAACCTTATTATAATAGAATTATTCCTTCCTTACAAATGCCTCCTCTTGGACAATCATAGCATGCTGTATAATCAAGAGTATATTTGTTATCCTCACATGTTTAGCATTCTTAATAATTATTATACTAATTTATATATTCTCCGTATTAACATTTTCTAAAGTTAACCTCTACAATATATGAATAGCTTGAGTCATACAGATGAGTAGAATTGTTATAATTTTTTATTGCATCAGATGTAAACTCTATATATGACTGAGAACCTGGTATCCCAATCAAATCAATTTCCTTAAAATTAAATGTATTTTACATTACATCCATATTTATTTACGAATTTCCTCTGATGTAATATCTATCTTTCTAGCTTGTTTTGCTACTTATTTATATTTTTGCTTGAATTATTTATCCATTAATTTAAGTTACTGATTTATTACTACTATCTCTTAACTTAAATATAAATTCAGGAAGATTTCCACCACTTTTGAATTCATTTAAAATAACTATTTACATTTTATTTTCATTATTAAATCTTTATTGATTGACTAATTCTAAATATGAAGGATATGAAAAAGTATTGTCTCCAAAATTTGTTGCTAAATTATTTTCAATCAAAGATTTTTAATCTAAAAAAGGATTTATACCTTAGTTGTATATTCCACCTCCTACTTTAGCTCTATTTTATAGTATTTAACAATTTTATAGAACTATTTGCTAACTGTCTGAATTTGTGGATTATGATATGATATAAAATCCTCCTCCATATCCTTACAAAGCTTGGTTTTCAATAAATAAAGATTTGATTATATTTACTTCAAATATCTAATATAATTTTATTTAAAAATTAATTTTTAATTATGTTTCAATTTAAAAGTGTTAATTATTTACATCATTCTCATATACTTAGAAATACAAAGCTCCACCATTATCTGTAACTTCATTATATTTAAAATTAGTATTATTTATCATATTTGTGGAAGAATTTAAGCCAAATATAGATATTGCTCCTCCATTCTATGACTTTAGATTTAAAAAATAAAAATTAGAATTAAATTTTGCAAATATTAAAATTACTTTAGAATTCATAAAATAGCTGTCGTAGATTACAAATGAAGAATAATTTAGAAAGATT
>JH720044.1:306432-331991 GCA_000231845.2 Tetrahymena malaccensis 436 | reverse complement strand
CTCTAAGAAAATTATGATAAGTAGGTATCAGTATTTTTTATTTATATTTAAGAGTTAATTGACTTAATTAATAAAGGGTAGCTAGATGAAGCTGAGCTTTGCAAAGAAAAATACTAGCAATCTAATAAATTAGCATTACAATTCTAAATGTCAAAAATTGTAAGTTAAGATATTTAATTGAAATATCCACTTAGCTAACCAGGCAATTACAAAGAATTTGATTTTGTTGATTACATTCTTTAAATGATAACTTAGGCATTAATCACTTTTAAAAAAGAAGAATTAATAAAACCTAATATATTTTAAGTATACAGTTATGTTAAAGTTATTTAGCTTAATTAATTTTATTTTATTTGAGGTGAATTTTATTCGATTGATATGACATTAGAATTTTCAGAAAGAGCATAAATATCTGTGAAGTTTGAATATTCTATTTTTATATCAAATTAAGTATTTTACGAGTTTATGAAAAAAGCAGCACCATCGTTACTCGAATATCCTTGTTAGAAAGATGAATTATAAACTCCTACCTACAATAGCTAGCTAAGGGATTCAATATATAGAAAAGATCCAATGTTAGATGTTGATTAGCTAAACTAACTGCTTTATATTAGTATATAATTAGATTTTATTCTAATACATCCACCTTCTTAGATAAATAAAGTAGTTTTATCTGAAAAATCAAAAGAAGACTAAGAAAAATTATTATAGTTTATGAACACATTTTTGCTCTAAAAATATAAATAATTATAAAAGGAGTTCGATTTTGAATTATTAAAAGTGCTATTAAGCAAGTAAATATCTCCTAATGAGTTAATTATTTAGATTCCAGTGGTGGAATAAGTTTAAGAATTTAGAAGACCATTTAATGTATTATTATGAAAATTTGAAAAAGAAATACTTATATTGGAATAATAATCTGATGAAATGTAAATTGGATTTACATAGGAGTTTACTGATTACTGCTAAAAGAAAGAGTTTTATATTTAAATATTTGTTAAATTAATCAAGTTATTCTCATAATTTTAGTTGATAATTTCTATAATACTGTTATCTACTGCTGTTATAAAGCTTGAATTAAATATATTTAATTATAAGTTATTGATATCATTAAATGAAACGCAGCCAGCATAAGGAGAAGTAGCTGAAATACTTGGCTAATAATTTTGATCATTAAAGCAGGATATATTATATAACATGGCTTATTAAGATTAAGAAATACTTGAGAAAGCTATTTCAAAATGATTATTAAATGATATGTTTTAAATCTTTATATTTTGCAATTTATTAATTTAAAAAAATTATGTTTTAGATAGAATGATATTTTCTTGATTTGCTGATGTCGGAATGTAATTGTTATTTGAGCATTAAATGTTTGTTATTATAATTGTATGCATTGGTAACAGATTAAAATAATAAACTGCATTAAAAAATAAATATGATGAAATAGTGTAAAACTTATTATTTTAAATAGTTATATTGTTAAAAGAAAATTAATAATTAAGCTGATTTATATTGCTAATAGTTGAGAATATTTTTAGATTACAAAATTTATTTGATAGAAACTACATGTCATCAACTTAATATTAGCTAGCTTAAAATAATTAACCTATTTATTCATTTTAAGATGTATTGTCTGTATTGCAAACATTGTTTTAAACTAAAGCTTTATTTATTATCACTTTTACATCATTTTGCTAAGACAAAATACTAAATTAGCTATTTAAAACATTATTGATGATCTGAAAATTATTTAGATAGATCTTTTTTTTAATTAAAAAATATTTTAAAGATTAATTTATATTTCAAAAATAAACAATAAAAATTTATATTTTAAGAATGGAAGTTTTTATTTTGATAAGAACAGAAATTTAGTTAATCTATCAATTAATAAAATTCATTTAGCATTATATTTATTTATATTATGCTTTTAGCAAGCAATTAACCCTTTAGCTGAGAAGACATGGTGGGAATTGGGGTGGATGGTTAAATATTGGATTTTTTTATTTTGAAAATTTTTAATTTCTTTTTTTCCTAAAATTTTTTGTAAAGTATTTTCTATATTTACAAATTAGCCCTCACAATTATTAAATGACTTCCCAAAAAAAAATGAAATAAATATTAATTATTACTTGAAGAGAATTTTTAATTGATATCATGGTTTTTAAATTGGAAAAATCTTGATTTTAAATAATTATATTAGATATAATCAAAGTTGAATTGTTAACCAAGATTGAATAACATTTGACTGAAGAATTAGATGATTAATGATTGATATTATTAATTTTTACTGATTAAATGATACTATCAAATTACATACCACATTATTATGGTGAGTTATCCTAAATTTTATAAAGAATTAAAATATTTTCTAAGTTTATCTATTACATATTTGAGAATATTAACCAATTTAAGACAGAAATTTATGCCTAAGCAAGAGGATTTGTGCTCTATATTCTTAAATTAGTAATATTAGCATTTGAAACCATAAAAAGGTCCTAATAAATAGTCATCATATTTGTTGGATCAATGTAAAAATTGGCTTGTATTGTCTTGATTCCAAAAACTAATTAGCTGTAATACTGCATCTATTATATTATAATTTAAATTATCTGATAAAATAATTGATTAAGAATAATTTTACTTATAAAAAGGCTAATATTAAACCTCTGGATGTTGTAAAAGGAGAATCAATAGTCCCTTATCCATAAGATTAATCTGATAACTAAAGTTCATTAGTCTAGAAGTAAAAATCCATAGAACAATTCAAGCAATTATTAACATTTTATAAACATGATCCAAGTGGAATATAAATGTTACTATACTAATATTAAATCCATAACAACTAAGTTTATGGGTAAAATGTTAAATTAATGGATTTATCTTTATTTTAGTTATTGAGGAAATTCATAAAAAGAGTAAACAGCCCAGTTTATAAGTCAAATTTATATAAATAAATTTTGCTAGTGTCTCTATCACCAATTCCAAGCAACTAAGAATCCTCAAAAGAGTTGATATGATTTGGTTTTGAATTAAGTTTATCTAAAATTTAAGTATCTCCATTCATTACATTAAAACTAATCACTTAATAATCTTCACAAACTGCAATTAAATAAATATTAGTTCCATTGTTGTAAAGCTAACCAATACCAGAATTAAAGCACTAATATTTTGCTTATCATATAAATAACATGGAATACTTAAATTAAATGAAAAAGAATGTTTACTTATTGTTTTTTTGAAAAGGAATTAATCAATTTTTTAGGAGTTCCATCCATAAACGTTCCCAAAAACATCTAATCCTATTATTAACTAATTAGGCTGAGAATACAAAGCATAACAAGTCTTATTTATATTATCATCTTGATTAGTTGATACCAAAGTTTTAAACAATCTTGAGCAAGGATCAATTATAACAAACAAAAAATTTTCATTAAAATATTTAAAAGGAAGACCAAACAATACCCATATTGATTATTTTCCGTCATAATAAGCATCACTATTTTAGTTAACATCATCCAGACTTAATTAAAACTAATACCTCAAATCTGTCCACTTTTTAAAAAATAAATTAGTAAATTCATAAAATTACTAGAAAGTATATATATTTACACAACTTTACTAATTCCATAATACTTAATTGAATTAAATTGCATAGTTTTCTATTAAAGTTATAAAGCAAAGAGGACAATTTTATACTTTAATAAAAGAATTAGGATATTATTTTACAAAATAAATCAGATATTATTATTCAACAATTGGTCCACTTACACTATCTTTGGCAACATATAACTTAGTAGATTAAGCAGTTACATAGTACTTTGCTTAATTATAATAAACTTCGTAAAGTTTAGTAAAACCTGTGTTTAAGTAATCTTTTAAATAAAGAATAAAATTGATTTTATTATCAATTTAAGCAAAAATATAAAGTTTAAATTAAATTCAAATATTTTATTTGGAGAAAAAAAATTATTTTACTAGTAAAGAAAAAATTTTAAATAATAAGAAAAAGCTTTTGTAAAAAAACTCAAATAAATTACATTGATTATTTTAAAAGGTATTTTAAACATAGCTATAAGAACAGGTAAATGTCTAACCTTAATAATACAAGGAATAAACTGGCATTAAAATAAGTTGCTTTTCTTCTAGATAATACCAATATGTATATAATTTACCAGTTGTTATGGATTGAGCTGGATTATTTAAATTAATGAAGTTTATTTATTTAACATTTTTAATTATTGGATCTAAAATAAACTCAAAATCTAATCTATAAATTACAAATTAATCACTAAAATACAGACTCTATTTATAGCCTAAAGATGTTAGCTATTTAATATATTTTATATTGGCTAAACTTAATTTATTACTATTTACAGGATCTTTTTGATTTGATTAAAAAATTAATTGAGTTATTTAGAAAACAAATTTATAATTAATTACATATGCTGCTTAGTTGTTAGTATTCAAAAATATTATTCTGATTTAAGATTTAAAATGTATTTATCTAATAATTTGACCCAATTGTAAATAGAATATCATATTTATCATGAATATCTATGTCGAAATAGGAGCTATTAAAAACTTTAAAATATATATAATATTTATTTAAATAAAATAAAGCTTTCTTACCTGGTTAAGGCAAATAACCATTAAATTATATCTCAGTAGAAGTAGTGTTGAAAGACCAAGTTTAAATACCTTGCTAATCATCTAAAATAACTATGAATGATAAGTTATTTTAAAGTTTAAATGCCTTTGAGAAAATATTTTATGAAAGCGGACTAGTTCCATATTAGCAAACATCAAATGAAGTAACTTGTTATAAATTTACTATATTAAATATATAACCTTTGCAAATAGTTGAGGATATTAATGCATAATTTGAGTCTTTTATTAAATCAACAGATTTAATCATTTATAAGACCACTTTTTACTCTGCCTATAGCGTATAGGGATTTGCGATAATGGCTTAATAGTATGAAATAGCTAGAATCTTGTTAGTTTATTCAATATACTTCATTTATCTGATAGTAAAATCAGCTTTTTTATGATTTAATAAAATTAACTAATTGAAACATTCACAACAATGTTACGCTTGATTGCATTGATAATATTATCTTAATTCTTAGACAGGTCATTGTAGTATACAAAGCTTCCTATTTGATATCCTTGATTATCAGTTAATATAGTGTTAATTAGAAGTATATTAGTTTTTGGAATCTTCAAATAGCTACTAATGATGTAGTTATCATAGAATCTTGTCACTTTTTTATAGGATTATATATATTTGTTATACTTTTAAAAATATAAATAAAATTGTACTGTATTAAGCAGAGATCTTTGGACATGTTTGTGTTTTAGCTCTATTAAAGATATAGAGCATTATAGCTAAAGTATTTAATATGGTGATTAATTTCATATATGATTTACTTCTTTTATTTAACTAAATTGTTCTCAATTTTTCTATAGTTATAAAATAAAGATTTCTTTTCTAAATTACTATCTAAAAATCCAACAACAGCAACTAGAAAAATTTTTAATTTAGATGAGTCAATTATTTAACATATCCAATCATCTCTTTTTTCTTTCTAATAAATTTTAACAAAAAATTATCATAATTAATTAAAACCTTGATTTTATAATTCATGTGAGGATATGAAGCTTATTTAGTTTTTCAATTTTATTGATAAATATAAAAATATAATAAAATGATTTTAAACTAAAAAACTCAATTTTTTTTATGATCAAATCAAATAGTGCTTAAAAATGTTATCTCTGAAAATTATGAATTATTTTGATTTTTACTTTATATTTTTATGTGTTTATATAAGTAACTTAAATAGAAATTAAAAGAAATTTGAAACTAAATTTAAAAAAAAGAACATAAAAAATATAAATACAAATATAATCAATAAAAAACTAAAATTATACAATAAATTATGAAATATCTATCACATATATTAAAATTGTTCGGTTTGAGTATTAAACATAAAGTCATCTTCTTCTAATTGCTTTTAAGTTAATTAGTTATCTTATTTAAAAGGAATTTTCTATTCTAAGAAAAATCTTTGAACATTCTTTCTTACTGAAGTTTGTACCTCACTATCACCTTTGCTTTCTTTTTTAATTTTGATTTATCTTAAATATGAAAAAAATATAAAAATTTACATTTATTATTGAGAATTTAGAGTTTTTTATTGGAATCAATTTACTAATTGTTTTCAAAGGCCATGCTTCCTGTTGATAAAATATTTATTTATTCTTTTGTTTCTAAAGTTGGTTAAAGGAACATATCATGATACTCAGTCTATAAATGATTTTTAAAATTTTCAATATTTTAAACTAATTAATTTTCTAAAGATGATTGGCTTTTCTACTTTATGTAAATTTTTTACACATTTTTTAACTCTGAAGGCTATATCTTACAATCATCTTTGCTTTCTTTTTTTTAATTTTACATAAATTTTAAATAATTAAAGAAGTAATAATTAATTTACATTTATCTTTAAAAGTTAACAATTTTTAATTTGCATCTATTTATAAATTATCTTCATAAGCTATGCTCCTTGATGATGAAATATTTGAAGATATAACATTTATTCTTTCTTTTGTATTTAAAATATCTGGTGAATATTAAAGTTCAGGATTCTCATTCGATTAAGAATTTTTATCATTTTCAATTTTTTGTATTAATTAATTTAATACAGAAAATGTACTTTTCTATTTTATTTAAATTTTTTGTGGATTCTATAAATTTGAAAATTATATCTCACTAATGTCTTTACTCTCTATTTTTTATTTTTAATAATCTTTAAATTAGGTAAGAAAGAAAAAAATTTACATTTAGTTTTAAAAGTTTAGAGTTTTTAATTTGCATCAATTTACTAATCATTTTCATAACCTAAATTCCTTGATGATAAAATACTTGAACAAATCATATTTATTTCTTCTTTTGCATCTATAATATGAGGCGTTTATTAAATATCAGGGGTCTAAATGATCATTTGATGTTTATGATTTTCATGTACTTTTTATATTAGGTAAAATTTTATTTAGTATTTTTTGAATTATAAAAAATATAAATTAAATTATTTACAAATGACTGGGCTAGGGATAGTGGAATTTCTTATAGACATCAATAATTGATGTCTTTATAGTTCATTTAAATTGATCAGTTAATTGACATGTTTCTTAAATTTTTATTTCAAAAGAGGACTTATTTACTTTTTTTGGTGTTTTATGAAAAAACAATTCTTTAATTATGGAAATTTAAGAGTTATTTTTTTAATTATTTCTTCAAATTAAATTAGTTTATTCTTAAGAATCTTTGTACATATAAATAGGATAAAACAAACATTCATAGCAATTAAGAAAATAATACATATCACTTAAAAGTAATAGTAAGGATTATTACTTATAAATATGCAAAGTAATACACTAACGCCACAAGCTTTTGTTGAATAAATATCTATTCTATTTAATTAATTTGTTTTATAAGGTTCAATTTTTGTTGCTAATATTTCATATACTAGTATTACCTAATACACTAAAATACCTTTCACGATTAAAGCTTAAGAATAAAAATTTAAAATCATTATAATTGCTATTTTTTAAATAATTTTGATGAATTCCCAGTAATAAGCTTTTTCTTTGTATTCCTAAAATAAGAATCCATATTTTAAATTAACTTGAATATTATTCAAGCTATGATTTTTTTTAGAAATGTAAATCTACCTAAATAAGATAAAAGGAAATGCAATTACCCAGAGTATTAAAAATGGTAAAACTAAAGTTAAGCTATAAAAGTTGTATGTTTCAGAATAACATTAATAATTCATATTTGCTAATATATACTAGGTTTATCCAACTTATCTGCAAGAAAGTAGACTAATCATTTAATATACCAAATCAGGTTAAAGGTAGAGGAATACAAATATAACAGCACAGATAATCGAATTTTGATAAAATTTTTTAGTTTTTTTTATCAATTTTTGATCAACAATTTCAAAAATGGTATATAATATTATTACCACAATTGGAGAGATAACTAAGATTATTAGTTTTTAATAAATCAAAGGAATGCTTAAAGAATGATCTTTTAAAAGGCAATCAAAATAATCAACAGATGTGGAAACTGGGGCGCCTAAATACTGTGGCAACGAAAATATTTCTAAAATCAAAAAGGTTAAATAAGAATTATGAAATTAGAAAAAATAAAAATGTTTAAAAGTAAAAATTATTAATCAAAAAAATTTACATTAATCAAAACTTTAATTGAAAGCAAATGCTGAAGAAATAATTTGTAAGTAATTAGTGAATATTTTAATATAGACTTTAGACTACTATTGCTGCAAAAATATCTAAGACCAATAAGCTTTAGTTTTATTTTTATAACCTTTGAAAAAGGCATTTTAGAGTATTCTGCTTTGCTAATTTTCTTATTCACTTTTCACAGTTAAAAAAACAGATAAAAAAAGCCAAATAAAACTTAAAGTTAATTTCCATATTGTATTTTTAATTTCTTTGCATAAAATACATTCGTATTTATTTTTTCTTGTATAGCTTTCTCCCCATTAATCACCATAAATCTTAAAAAATTTTTAAAAGAAAAAAAAATTGATTAGAAATAATTTAGTTTTAAATTTAATTAATTACATCACATTCTTCACAAAGAGGTCCTATGTTACCTTAAACGCAAACACTATTACCATAAGATTTTTGAATACAATTCTCAGCTCTGTTATAACAAAATAATATATTAGCACTATATTCCTTTTCTCTCCAATACCCTTCCTTCAAAAATATTAACCCTTGCTAACAAACACCTCCTGTTGGGCAATCATAACATGTAGAGTAATCAAGTGTATATTTACCATCATCACAAGTTTGACATTCTTAGAAACTATTATACGTGTTAATGTATTCGCCATATTAGCATTTCCTAAAGTTAACCTGTACTAAATATGAATAGCTTGAATCATAAAGATGAGTTTATTTATTATAATTTTTTATAGAATCTGAAACAAATTCAATTTAAACTGAAGTCCCAGGCACACCAATAAAATCAATTTGAGTAAAATTGAATATATTCTGCATCTTATTCATATCAATTAACTGATTTCCTCTAAAGTAATATTTCTCTTTTTAACTGGTATTGTCACTTATTTAGATTTTTGCTTAGATGACTTATCCATCAATTTAAGATATGGGTTTTCTACTTTCATCTCTAAGTTAAAATATAAATTCAGGAAGTTATCCACCGCTTTTGAATTCGTTTAAAACCACTATTTTTGATGATTTATCATATTTAAAGCTTGATTAATTAATTAATTCTAAATATGATGGATATGAAAATGTATCATCACCATAAATAGTTCCTAAATTATGCTCAATCAAAGACTTTTAATCAATAGAAGGAAGAATAACTTAATTATATAATCCTCCTCCAACCTTAGCACTATTTTATAATATAGAACATTCTTATAATTATATCTATTATTTTTAAGGTTGCTTAGATGAGGATATCAAATACATTGCACCACCAAATCCTTATAAAGCTTTATTTTCTCTGAATAAAGTTTATTAGATGTTAAATTAGAATACCTATTATATTTTTGAAAAATGATTAATTCTTTTAAAATTTATTAAATAGTAAATTACGTCATCATCGTTTACTTATAAAACTAAAGCTCCACCATTATCAGTAGCTTGATTATTTACAAAGACAGAATTATAAATAATATTCGATGCCTAATTTAGACCTAATAGAAATATTGCTCCTCCATAAGATGCCTTATGATAAAAAAATTGGTTAATTTGTTAAAATTAATAGATAAAGTTACTTGAGAATTAATAAATTAGCTGTCTTAAATTTAGAATGTAGTTTAATTTAGAAATAATGATGAGCCATAACAATTCTATGAGCAATTTATATTGTTAAAAATAGACTTACCTGAAACTATTAAATTTACAGAAGTCAATTTAATTAAAGAATTATATTGACTTTAAAGATTAGACATCTACTATATGATTCTAGATTTTTAACTCACTTATTTCAAATCATAGAATTTAGAGTTTTTGATAGTTAGCTATCCTAAATGAATGTCTAATACAGACTTAGAAAATACTGAGGAATAAATATTGGAATTTATTATCGATATCTAAGATTGTAAAGAACTCATTAAAAGAGGGAGATTCTATGTCTCTAAGCTCTGAAGAGAAAAATATTCGCTATCTTGTAAGTTGATATTGGAATTTTATATTTAGAAAATTGTATTTTATGACAGTTATCCTATATAATTTTACAGCGAATTTGATATCAATAAAACTTATTCTTGAGTTACTTTCATTCTTAAAACGGTAATCTTAGTATTTGCAGTATTTAAGAATGATGAATCTTTTAAGCCAAGCTAATTTATAATTTGTAAGTCATTAAGGACTATTTCATTTAGTATATTCATTTATATTAGTGGCGAATTTTGAGATATTTAAATAGCATTTGAATTTTCAGATAACGTATATATATCAGTAAAGTTAGTATTTAGTATTTCTAATTTAAATTAAGTATTTTATGAGCTTATGTAAAAAGCTGCTCCATCATTACTGGAGTAACCTTAAGCAAAAGATGAATCATTTATTTTAATTGATAATTACTAGCTGAGAGGTTCAACATACAGAAAGGATCCATATTTAGATGTAGACTATTTAAATTGACTTTTCTTGATTTAAAAATTATTAGATTTTATTCTTATACATCCACCTGATTAAATAAACAAACTGTTGTTGTCTGAAAAGTCAAATGAAGATTAAGAAAACGTAGATTTGGTTATGACTACATTATTACTTTAAATATATAGATAATTATAAATGGAATTAGACCTAGAATTGCTAAATGTGTTATCATTTAACTATAAATCTCCTAAAGAATTAATTATTTATATTGCAGTGGTTGAATAAGTTTATGAGTTAAATAGGCCATTTAAGATGTTGTTATGAAAACTAGAAAAAGAAATGGTTATATTTGAGTATTATTCTGACAATATAAATATGGGGTTTGCTTAAGAATTAACTTTTTTCTACTCAAAGACAGAGTCAAAAATCTCAACATTTTTAATATCAATTATATTATTTTGATAATTTTAGTTGCTAATTTCTATAATTGAATTATCTATTGCTCTTATATAGTTTGAAGTAAAAATATTTAGTGAAAGATTGTTTATGTCATTAAATGAAATACAACCAGCATAAATAGAGCTAGATTATATATTTTGATAATAAATTGGATCATTAAAGTACGATATATTGTACAAAGTAACTGATTTAGATTAAGATACACTTAAAAAACCAATTTCTAAATGATTCTTTATTGTTATGTTAGAAATTTTAATGTCTTGCAATTTATTAATTTAAAATAGTTATGATATTTTAAAATTAATATCAGTATCGCTTGATGATACAGGAATGTACTTATTATCTGTAGAATATATATTACTTAATGTTAATCTATGCATAGGTAATAGATTAAAATAATATATTGCATTAAAAAAGAGGTAGGATGAAATTGTGTAAAATTAATTATTTTGAATTACTATGTTATTAAATGAAAACTATTAATTAACTTAATTGATATTGCTTATCGTTGAGAATATTTTTAAATTGCAAAAATTATTTGATAGAATTTACATGTCATCAACTAGGTATTAGCTAGCTTAAAATAGTTATCCTATGTATAGGTTTTGAGAGTTATTATCTTAATTGCATATATTTCTTTAAATAAGAAATTTATTTATTATTACTTAAACATCATTTAACTATGATAAGACACTAAATTTATTCGTCAAAGTGCAATCATTTATCTGGACATTGTTTAAGGTTATCTATTTTTTAAAGATATTAATAATTATAATTTAATTTTCAAATTGTTCAAAAGGAAGTTACTCAAAAAAAAAAAAATAGTTAAAAATAATATTAAATTTATTTACTTTTGAGGAGTTAATAACTTATATCATGGTACTAAAATTAGTAAAATCTTAATTTTAGATAATAATATTTGATAGAACTACTTCTGAGTTATTAACAACAATCGAGTAACATTTAATTTAAGGAACAGATGATTAATGATTGACATTATTAATTGTTACTTATTAAATTATATTTTCAAATTGCATTCCACACTGCTATGGAGAGTTTTTTGAAAGTTAATAAATAATTAAAATATTTTCTAAGTTTATATTTAATAAATTTGAGAATTTTAATAAATTTAAAACTTTAACTTTGGCTTATATTTGAGAATCTTTACTTATCATGTTGATATTTATAATATTGGCATTCGAGTTTTATAAAAGTTCTTAAAATATTATCAATGAATTTGATGGATCAATGAAGATATTTGCCTTTATTTGCTAGACTCCGAAGAACATTTAATTGTAAAATTGCATCTATTTTTAAAAAAATTAAATACATATAAATAACCACTAGCAAAAATTGTAAACATTACTTTTAAAAATGCTTAGACCATACTCATAGAAGATGTAAATGGAGAATCATTATTTCCTAAACCATATGTTTTATCAGGTAATTAAAGCTCATTAGTATTGAAGTGGAAATCCATAGAACAGTTTAAGCAATTATTTACATCATTTAAACATTAACCTATTGGAATATAAATATTGCTATACTAATATTAAATCCATAATACCTGAGTATCGGGATAAAAAATTGTATTAATTGTTTGATCTTTGCTTTTTTCATTGAGAAATTTCATAAATAAAGAAAACTATCCTGTTTATTAATTAAATTTATATAAGTAAACTTCTCCTTTATTACTGTCACCAACAGCAAGTAACTACGAATCTTCAAAAGAGTTAATATGATTTGGTCTTGAGTTAATCTTATCTAAAATCTATGTTTCTTCAGTCATTACATTGAAACTTATTACTTAAAAATCTTAGCAAACTGCAATAAGATAAATATCTTATCCATTATTATTATAGAGTTGCCCTATTCCTGAATTATAGCATTTGTATTTTGCTTATTATGATAAAAAAGTAAAATAAATATATTATTTACAAATAGATAAAATATTACTAATTGATTTTTTAAACTTGAATTCTGAAATTATTTATGAGTTCCATGCATAAACATTACCATACACATCTAGTCCTATTATTAGCTTATTAGGATGAGAATATAATGCATAACATGATTTATTTAGATTATCATCATTATTATTCGAAGACAAAGTTTAAAATTATAGATTGCAAGGATCCAGTATCCCAAACAAGTAATTCTCATTATTGTATTTGAAAGGAAGACCAATTAGAACCCAAATTGATGAGTCTCCATCATGGTAGGCATCAATATTTTAGTTAACTTGATCAAGGTTTAAGTTATAAAAATACCATAAACCTGACCACTTTTTTTTAAATGTAAATAAATTTTTTTATAAAATATAATTTATTAATTTTACACAGCTCAATTAATCTGATAATACTTTATTAAATTGCACAATTGCATTTTAAACCAATGTGACAAAGCAAAGAGGGCAGTTTTAGACTTTAATAACAGAATTAGGGTACTATTTTACATAATTTTAAAGCTAGGCAGTTTCAACTACAGGTCCACTTAAACTATCTTTAACAACTACTAATTATTGAGACTGTGCTGTTACAAAGTATGTTTCCTAATTATATTTCACTTAAAACTACTTTGTAAAAGCAGTGTTTAAGTAAACTTTTAAAAATAAATGAGTTAATATAAGTTTTTGCTCGGAGTAAGGAGGGGAGGTCATTTTAAAAAATAATTTGAGTTGAAATTTGTAAAATCTTTAAAACAACAAAACAAATTTAACAAAAAAATACATCATTTATAATACTCTCCTTCAATAGAGAATTTACAAATTTTATTTTGTAATTTTGGATTAAATAAAAAATATTTACGTTGATTTTTCTGCTAAGCATTTGATACATAGTTGTAAGTGAATGTAAAAGCTTAATTACCATAGTATGAATTTAATGGTACTATAATTTGTTAGTTTTCTTCTAAATAATACCAGTAAGTATATTAATCACCAGGAGGATTAAATTTAATAGGACTATCTTGATTCAAATAATTAATTGAAATGATATTTTAACTCACTGCATCAATACTCAGTTAAAAATCTATCTTATAAATAGTGCTTGTATCACTTAAAAACAGAGAGTTTTACTATTGAGAAGATAAGACATAATTTATGTATTTGATGTTTTTCAGGTCTTAATTATTATCATTGCTCAGTACTTTGAATTAATAACTTAAAATTAATTAAATATGTTAAATTTAAAATATTTTACGAAAGCTATTTAGAAGTTAAAATGTATATTGAGAATTTTAATTTTGTATTTAAAAGGTTTGTATCTAATATTGTGAACCAATAGTAAATAGAATATCATATCTATCATGAATATCAACATTTAAGTATTTTATAGAATTATCTTTTTATTTAAAAAATAATGCTTATATTAAAATAATATTTGAATACCATACCTGGTTGAGGTATATAGTCGTTAAATTATACTTAGATTGAAGTAGTGTTAAAAGTCCATGTTTAAATACGATATCCAGTATCTAGAATAGTAAATAAAAATAAACCGTTTTATAGTTTATATGCATTTGAATAGATAACTTTATCAAAAACACTGGCACCATACTAGCAAGTATTAAACGAAATAACCTAAATTAAATTTATTGTATCAATAACATATAGTAGACAATTTTAGGAAGATAATAATGCATAATTAGTGTCTTTCATCAGATCTATGTAATCAAGATTTTAAAATAGTAATGTTTTTTCGGAATTTAAAGTATATGGGTCAGCAATGATTACAGCTGTGTATGAGATAGCCAAAATTTTATTAGTTTGCTCGATATATTTCATTTGTTTAATAGTGAAATCAGCTAACAATTATTTACAAAAAATAAATCTTAAACCAAATCAATATATATAAATTAATTTACGTTTAATTGCATTTATGATATTTTCTTAAGATGAAGAGATGTCAAAGTAATAAACAAAGCTACCGATTTAATAGTTTTAAGAATCAGTTAAGATAGTATTAATCATTAGCACGTTTGTTTTTGGAATCTTCAAGTAGTTACCAATTATATAATTATCATAAAATCTTGTCACTGTATTTATATTTAATGCATAAATAAAAATAAAATTGTTAATAATTACTATATTATGATTAGATCTCTGGGCAAGTTTATGAAATCGTAGTTTTTATATGATTGAATATAAAAACTAAAATATGTAGGGCAGGTATTAAAGTTCTCATAACAATAGGTTATTCCTTTCAATTTAGAAATGAATTTAAATAGTTAGTGTTTTGGCTAGCTTTTTTTTTTTTACAACTTTTCAGTTTTTACTTTTTAAATAATAATATTTTTATAATGTATAAAACATTAATTCTTATATAGCTCGTGGTACAATTTTTATCTTCCTTTAGATGATCTTAATTTAATATGCGTTAGATAATACTAATTTAAGTAACCTAACATTTCAAATAAGTGTTGTAACTGAGGATAAAAAGAACATTTTGATAAATAAAGTTTAATTTACTGGAATAAAATTTAATAGAGTAAGGTTTCATGATTAATTAATTATCTTGAGCTATTTTATTCTTAATTAACAATTAAACTTTTGGTTACTAAAATATTCATTGAGTTGTGCATACGTATTTCTTTCAAGTAAAAATGTAGCAATATCTTTATAAATTGATTAAACAACTATACATTTTTTTATGGTTTTAATTTAGTTTTACTTATTACAATTATTTGGAATATATTGGTTTAAACTAATGTCTTAGTATTAATTTTTTGATTCTATATTAAGATAAATAAATCTAGTAATATATAATTAATCAAAATATATTAAATTAATAAAATTATTAAATTGATTATTTATATTAAATTACATTGTTTTTCATTATTTTATGTCTTAATTTGATAACTTAAATGATTATTTAATTAAGTAAGCTTACTTTTTGATGTTTAAATAAAATATATTTTTTATCCACTGATTAATTTTAATTTAATTTTTTAAGCGGGATATTTAAATATCAAGAATTACAGTTAGTAAATCTTAAAACAAAATATTAATAAGAGAGCATACATACATACTATGTTTCATATTTTATATTCAACTTTTATTATAAAAAATGATTCATTTATTATTTCAAAAATAAAATTCTTTAGTAATCCTTGTTTCTCTCTTTATTTATGATGACTTTCAGCATTACCAATATGAATGCATAAAACATAGTAATGATTTAAACTTATTAATTATATAATAAAATAAATAAAAAATATGATTCATTCACTATTTAAAAATAAAATAATTAGAAATTAGTGTTTTTTGTTGTTGTATATGATGATTTACAGCATTAAAATTATTATACCAATAAAGTAGAGAAAATGATTTAAGCACCATTAAACTCTATTAATTATATTTAAGAACCTCTTCATAAAAAATATAATTAAAATTTTTAATTCAAAAACTAATAAAAAAGTAAAATCATAATGAAGAAGATAGTAAATCAAATATATCATTAAAGCAATATCATATGAACATGTTTTGAAATGAATAAATACTTTATTTATATTTTTATAGCATGTATTAACTCTTAAAATCATATTGTTTTATAAAAACTTTATTAATATCATTTAAGCTCAATTAACCCTCTTTTATTAAGTTTTTGAGTCATATAATTTTCTACTTCTTTTTGAAAAATAAAGTATATAAAATTTATTAAAATAATTTTTAAATTTATTAATAATAAAAAAATACTTATGTCAAATTATAAACTCAATTATTAATAATCTATTAATTAAAAAAAATTAGATTTAAATATTAATAAATTTATAATAATGAATTATTCATTATACAAATTAATACAAGAAAGAAGGAAGGAAGCATAGTATGCATATATGAATGTTTGTATTTTTACTAAAAAATAACAATAAAATAAACATACTTTGATGATAGATTTAGAGACTGCTAGGCTAGGAGTCTTTCAAATTCTTAAAATAATTAAACAAATAAATAATCGCTCACTATTTATCAAGATAGAAATTAATATTTAAGTTTTTGCAAATAAGTAGAAATAAATATCAATCAAAATAAATAACTTAAAAATAAGAAATGAATTTTCGAAGAATTGATTTATTTTCTTCTAAATTTAATTTTAATGCTGATGAAAATTTCATTCAGAAAGGTACATATCTTGGTTCAATTTACACAATAATTGTTGTTTGTTTGGTTCTATCTTATTTCTTTTACATATTTATATAATATGCTAACAATTAAATTGAACCTGTTTATAGATCTTAAAATATAATTAATAACTCTACTTAAGAAATACACCTAAAACAGAACATTTTTGCTTATAAAATTAACTATCGCTTCTTAGACTCCTTATAGTACGCAGGATATGTGCAATTCTAAATAAATGGTATATTCTCAAATGGTACTTCTCTTTTTTCTGTTCCTTTTTCTTCACAACAATGTTCTGATAATAACATTTTAGATTATAATTGTGTAAACTTTGATTAGCAAATAGATGAAAGTATTTAACAGCCAATTTAAGAATATAATTACATTCTATCTTAAGTAACATTTTAAGTGATTAGCTGTAATGATGATTTATTCTCAGATATTCCAAAAAACTGTGCAAATTAAACAGACATAGATGAATTTATGAATAATATTTTTATTTAATTTAAGCTATAAGTTAAATAATATAATATATAGTCCAGATCGATGGATTCTACTTATCAGACAGTAACAATATATACCTCATCAGATTAATACAAAACGACGAGCATTAATTTACAAAACTAATAAATTTTAGTAAAATAAGGCTTATTTTTTTAGAATAAATAAATTTTTAATGCTCCTGCATACTATCAAGTCGATACTCAAAGCTTAAATAGATAATTTGTCATTTCAAATTATGGTTTCTCTCCTTATAGCTTTGTGACTATATAAATAGATTAAATCAGCTAATAAATCTCAGTACAGTTCCCAACTATTCCTTAAGTTTTAGCCTTGGTAAATAGTGTTATTAATATATGCATGTTCTTTGGTATATTTTTGAGATATTTTTCTTATTTAGGTTTTAAAAAAGACTTTTTTATGGTAGTTTTGTAAAATATTTATCAAGACACATATTAAAATATGCTGAAAGTCAATAAATTATATTAGCCAATAGAAAAAAAAATTTAGGAAAGTAATTTAAAAGGGCTAATAGATAAAATTTAAATATCTAAATATGAAAATGAATGCATTAAATAAGAAAATAAGGAAACAGAAGAAGCTAATAAAGATGAGTCTGTTTTTATAGAACAAATTGACTTAAAATAGAAAATTAAAAAAATGATTTTAAATAATAATAAAAATGATGACTAATAGCTTCCATAAAATTTCTTTGAAAGTCATTATATTGGACCTAAGTTAAGCTATTCAGTTAAGTATCAAGAATGCTAAGATTAAAATAATAATACTTTAAACATTTCATTATAGAAACAAAAGTAATTAAATGTTTCTATTGACAGTAAATTTTAGTAGTAGCATATTTTGTAATTAATCTAGAATGATTAAACGAAAATTTAAAATATAGAGTAAATTTCAAATGCTAATTAATTGTAGAAATCATATGCTGAACGTTTAAAAATAAGCTTAAGCAAAGCAATAACATCTAAGCTCTAAAATATTATTTTCAATTCTATGTATTATTATTTTTTTTTAGTTTTTATTATATTTTTCAAATTAAATTTATTTTAATAAAGGGTATTCAATAAAAAGAAGTATTTACATTCTATAGGTTTTTAGGATTAGTTTAAGAGCAAAATGATTTAACAAATAGACTAAGATTTAAACATAGCCAGATTTTATTAAGATTTAATTTTTTTAAAAAAAGCTGTTATGATTCTTCTAACTTAAGATCAATTAGCAACGCTTTAGCTAATTGGATGTTCCTAAAATTTCTTAAATTTAAATTTAGATCAGCTAGATGCAGAAACATCTATTATAGGTAATTTTTTATAAATTTAAATATTAAATTTTAAAAATATTTTAATGTTAAATTAAGAATCTATAAAAACTCTAAATCACTATGAGCAGTAACTTGCAATAACATAATCTTAAAATTTGAAATATTTTTACACATAATAATTCTTACAAAGATGCTCAGGTAGTGATGGAATTTAGAATGTGAGTAAAATAGACAAAAGAATATTTGAATCAATTAGTAAATATTATCTGAATTGATAATAAATAACCTGATTTGAATTAAAAATTAATTTGTCGTAAGATCTAATATTATTTCTTAGTTATTTGTATTTTTTGAAAATTTCTTCATTAAGTAACTTAATATAAAAGTAAATTTGAGAAATTACATATTTATCTAAAATATTAAAAAACTTTTTATTAATGGAAAATTTATTTGAAAAGTAAATTTTTGTTTATAAAATTTTTTTCTGCTTTTTCTCAATATGTTGCCTTTTATAAAATATTTTATGATAGCTAGTAATTAATCCTAATAAATGAATATTCATAAAATTTTTTCTTTAACGAATCTGATCAATTTAAAAAATTTTTGACCACCATAAGATAGATTTTTGATCAATAAAAAATTATCTTATTTATAAATTTTACATATATTCTTTTACATACAATAACTAAAAAATTTAAATAAATATCCTACTTTTAAATGATTAATTAAATTTTAAAAAATAGAAAACAATAAATTAATGAGTAAAGATAAAAAATATAGTTTTATTAGATATTTCGATATATTTGCTCCTCCTTACTACCAAAAAATAAACTAAGACCATTATAAAAAGCGTACAGTTATAGGAGGGTTATTTTCTATTTTAATATTTTTGGCTTGTTTAAGCTACTTTATTCAATAAATAACTTATCTTTCACTAAATCAGATTACACCTAAATTTATGCAATATGATGAATTTTAAGCTGAAGAAGTTGAGTATACACTAGCATCAAAAAGCTTAAGCGTTTCAATTTTTCAGCTAGATAAAAATTTAATACAAATAGAAATGGAAAAGAAAATATAGTATTTTAACATATATCTTATATAGTCTTCAAACAATCAAATAATAAATTCATTTACTTCGTTTTCAGATGGGATATATGCGTTTGGTGATGTTAACTAATACTAACACTTAGAACTTAAGAGATATACAAGACCATTCTCTGGGAATAATATTTAGGTTATTATTTCTAGTTGTTCATAAGATTTTTTGAGAGCTAAATATGAAAGATGTGCTACGCAAGAGGAGGTGTATAATTTATTGGAATAATATGAATTAGTTTTAATTTTGACTGTTTATGATTAGAGTTTTTCTATTAAGGGAGATAAATTAAATGACAGATTATTTACAACTATGAGTCTATTTAATAACCAGCAAAAAACATTAGGAAATGCTATTTTGAAAGTTTAACAAACCGAAATCCAAAAGGGATTATTTATTTAATCTTCTACTTTTTATAAATAAATATGTAATTTAAATTTTTAGAGTTTATAGAGTAGAATTTATCAATATGATATAAGTTATGCTGAAATAGCTATTTAACTCGATAATGAAGTAAAATAAACTAAAATTTAATATCCTTAGTTGCCTGAAATATTAGCTTAAGTATGGGGTGTAGCTTCATTACTTTTACTGTCAGGATATGTTTTTCAATTTATCGCATAAGCTACTCTTGCATAAGACTTCCTCGCAATATAGCTTAAATATTACTATAAAAAAACAGCATTGAAAGTTTTTGGTAAAGACGATATAATTAAGTAGAATCAAAACCATTAAGATTCTTATTAATAAGCAGAAGCTATAATAAAATAAAATGAAGAACTACAAAATACAAGATTTAAAAAAAACTTTAAATAATATTTCAAAATATCAAAATATTAAAAGTAAATCATTAAATTTACTCCAATTATATTTAAAAAACATTTTTTTAGTTTTGTGTAAATAATTTTATTAATATTTTTACTTTATTTCAAATAATATCTTTAATATCTACTTTATTATTAAACAAATAGATGGGCGATATTTTTCCTACCAAAATGGTGCTTAAAAAGAAAAAAGAAAATGTCTGAAAATTAACTGTTGCTAAATAAATTAATAAAATAAACAAATAAAGATATGTGCGTGTTTGAAATGTAAAAAGAATTTTTGAAGCTAAGGACTGCGATTAAATTTTTATTAACACCTGAACAATATTCTGCGATACAAATGTGTGGTTGTGATTTGGATGATACAGAATAAGCTCTTGATGTAGAATTAAAAGAATAAAATATATAAAAAGAAACAATAACAAACTAGATATAAGATTAAAACGAGAAAGATTCCAATCTTAGCGTTTCAGACATTTAAAATCCAATAAATAGTCATGAAATCTAAGTTATATAATTTTCCTCATAGAGTGCTTTGAACCATTTGGAAATAATGAACAAAGTAGATTTTGATATTAAATTTAGGTAGGACTGCTTATAGAAATTTTTAAATGAGATTTAAATAAATTAAAACAAAGAATAGTAACTAATAAATGAAAGGATTGTAAATTCTATGATAGGAGTCTAATTCAACAGCTCTAAGTCATTAATTTAAGACAACTATAATTTAACAAGTTGAAATTTTAAAAAGAGTAAAACATTATTAAATTTTAAAGTAAATCTACAATTATCATAGTAAATAAGATATACTTCTAAATTAATTCTTAACTAAATTCTAATTTGCTTTATTCAGCTTTAATTTATATTTTGTGAAAAAGTTAAACTAATTTAGCTAAATTGTTTTAAAATTAAAATGGAAAATTAAATATTAAATAAAAAAATATTTGTGTTTTCATATGCTTATATAAAATTAATTGTTTTTAAAAATAAGAATAATTTAAACATATTTTGCTAATAAATTTAGAGTCTTATATGATTTTAACTTATCCTAAAATCAATAATATCTAATTTTTAATCAATATTGAAATTAATTAAAAGTTTTTTACAAATTTCCAAACAAAGTAACTTAAAAATAAGAAATGAATTTTCGAAGAATAGATTTATTTTCTTCTAAATTTAATTTTAATGCTGATGAAAGTAGTATTCAAAAAGGTACATATCTTGGTTCAATTTATTCATTAATTGTAGTTTGTTTGGTACTATCTTATATAATTTACATATTTGCATAGTATGCTAATAATCAAATTGAACCTGTTTATAGATCTTAAAATATAATTAATAACTCTACTTAAGAAATAAACTTAAAACAGAACATTTTTGCTTATAAAATTAACTATCGCTTCTTAGATCCCAAAAAGTATGCAGGGTATGTGAAAATCTAAATTAATGGTATATTCTCAAATAGTACATCTGCTTTATAAGTTCCTTTTTAGTCATAGTAGTGTTCTGATTTTAACATATTAGATTATCAATGTATAAATCTTAAATAGTAGATAAATGAAAATTTATAAGAGTTAATTTAAGAGTATAATTATATTCTATCTTAAATAACAATTTCAGTTATAGGTTGTAATGTTGATTTAAACTCAGATAATGATGAAAACTGTCCAAATCAAACAGATATAGACAAATTTATGAATAATATAGATATTTAATTCAAACTATAAGTTAAATAATTTAATATATATTCAAAATAAATGGATTCTACATATCAGACAGTAACAATATTTACTTCATCAGATTTATACAAAACTACAAGCATCAATTTACAAAACTAATAAATTTTACTAAAATAAGGTTTATTTTTTTAAAATGTTTCAGTTATTAATGCACCTGCATACTATTAAGTAGATACTCAAAGCTTAAATAGATAATTTGTCATTTAAAATTATGGTTTCTCTCCTTATAGCTATGTAACAATATAAGTAGATTAGATCAGCTAATAAACATCAATTTAGTTCCCAACTATTCCTTAAATTTTAGCCTTGGTGAATAGTGTTATTAATATATGCATGTTCTTTGGTATATTTTTGAGGTATTTTTCTTATTTAGGTTTTAAAAAAGACTTTTTTATGGTAGTTTTGTAAAATATGTATCAAGACACATACTAAAATATGCTTAAAATCAATAAATTATATTAAACAAAAGAAAAACTAAGTCAGGAAAGTAATTCAAATGGATTAATAGATAAAATTTAGACATCTAAAAATGAAAATTAAGGCATTAAATAATCAAATAAAGAAACAGATGAGGCTAATAAAGATGGCTCTGTATTTATAGAATAAAGTAACTTAAAATAGAAAATTAAAAAAAATACTTTAAATAATGATAAAAATTATGAGGAGTCACTTCCATAAAGTTCTTTAGAAAGCCATTACAAAGGACCTAAATTAAGCTATCCAATAAATAAGCAAGAATGTTAGAATTCATCTAATACCTTAAATATTTCATTACAAAATCAAACGTAATTAAATATGTTGATTGATAGGCAACCATAGTAGTAGCATATGTAGTAATTAATCTAGCATGATTAATAAAAATTGAATAAATAAGAATAAATTGTAAAACCGAATTAGCAGTAAAAGAAATATATCGTAAATTTAAAGATGAGTTAAAATAAAATAATAACATCTAAGTTAAAAAAGATTATATTTGATTATTTGTAATTTTATTTGTTTTTTTTATTTTATTTTTAAAATTTAATTTTAATAAAGGGTATGCAATAAGAAAAAATACTTACGTTCCAAAGGTTTAGAGGATTGGCATTAAAAAAAAATGATTTAACAAATAGACTAAGATTTTAATATAGCCAAATTTTATGAAGATTTAATTTTTTTAAAAAAAGCTATAATGATTCTTCTGTCTTAGGATCAATTAGCAACACTTTAACTAATTGGATGTTCCTAAACATTCTTAAATTTAAATTTAGACTAATTAGATGCATAATCTACTATTATTATGGGTAATTTTTGATCAATTTAAATACAAATTTTTCTAAAATGTTTTAATTTTAAACAAGAATCTATCAAAACTCTAAATCACTATGAACAATAACTTGTAATAACATAATCTTAAAATTTGAAAGATTTTTATGCATAATCTTTCTTAAAGAGATGCTCTCCTAATGTTAATAATTAAGATCTAAGTGAAGTAGATAAAAGAATATTAGAATCAATTAGTAAATTCTATCTGAATTGATAATATACTGATTAGAATCAAAATTAATTTGGAATTATTTCATATGATCAAATATACATCAAATTTATTTATTTTTGTTTTTTTTGGAACATTTTTCATATAATTACTAGAGAAAAAAAATATTGTCACAAGTAAAAATAAAATTAAAATTGTTAATAAAAATTACAAAATTTTTTATTAATGTAAATTTTGTTAAAAAAAAGATTTGTACATTTTAATACATCTCTTACAAAATTCATTTTTTTTTTTTATAATATATTTTATCATATATTAGCAACTATTCTTCCTTTTAAATGAATACTCATAAAAATCTTTCTTTCCTAATAATGCAATGCTTATATAAAAGTCATTTAAAGGATTTCTGGCCATTAAAAGATACATTTTTGATTGTTAAGAAATTTACTTATATTCAATTTTATAAAAAAATTATAATTACAAAATACTCTTACTCATTTAAAATAAGATGATACATTAAAAGATTAATTGAATTAAAAAAAAAGATAAAAGATAAAAATAATGAGTAAAGATAAAAAATATAGTTTTATTAGATATTTCGATATTTTTGCTCCTCCTTACTACCAAAAAATAAACTAAGACCATTATAAAAAGAGAACAGTTATAGGAGGATTGTTTTCTATTTTAATATTTTTGGCTTGTTTAAGTTATTTTACTCAATAAATAACTTTTCTTTAACTAAATAAGATAACGCCTAAATTCATTCAATATGATGAGTTTTAAGCAGATGGAGTTGACTATATGCTGTAATCAAAAAGTCTAACCGTATCAATTTTTTAACTAGATAAGAATTTAATACACATAGAAAGAGATACAAAAATATAATATTTTAACATATTTCTAATATTATCTTCTAGCAATCAAATAATAAATTCATAGAATTCACCTTCCGAAGGAGTATATAAGTTTGGTGATGTTAGCTAATATTAAGACATATTACTTAAGAGATATACTGCTCCATACTCTGGAAATAATATATAGGTCATTATTTCTAGATGTTCATAAGAATTTTTGAGAGGTTAAAATGAAAGGTGTGCTACTTAAGATGAGGTCTATAGCTTATTGGAATAATATGAATTATCTTTAATTGTTACTATTGATGATTAGAGTTTTTCGATAAAGGGAGAATAATTAAAAAGTAGATTATTTACAACTTTGAGTTTATTTAATAACCAACAAAAAACATTAGGAAATGCTATTTTGAAAGTTTAACAAACAGAAATCCAAAAAGGATTATTTATTTAATCTTCTACTTTTTATAAATAAATATGTAATTTAAATTTTTAGAGTTTATAGAGTAGAATTTATCAATATGATATAAGTTATGCT